>JAHLJS010000055.1:0-178438 GCA_038502445.1 Eremochloa ophiuroides | reverse complement strand
ATCCATCCCATCCGATCCAGCAAGTCAAATATCAGGAAATTAAAAGAAAAAGAATGCATCCAGGCAATTGGTAAGCTAGCAGTCTAGCACAATGCAATGCAACCTTCACATTGCTGAACTCGGCGACGGCCTTGCTGGCCATGGCGGCGTCACGGAAGGCCACGAAGCAGTAGCCCATGTTCTTCCGGTTGGTCCTACTCCTGATCATCCGGACCTCCGTGATCTCTCCCGCCGGCGAGAGCGCCGCCCTGACGTCCTGCACCCTGGTGTCCCTGCTGAGCCCACCGACGAACACCTCCCTCATCCTCTTCTCCTCCGCAGCAGCCATTTTAGCTGCGGCCTCATCGTCCCTCCCCACCACACCCTTGCTCGCCACCGCCGTTGGGGCGGCACGGCGAGCACTGCTGCCCGTCGCGGCAGGCTCCCCGGCGGCTATGGTCGTGTTGGCTTCTTCCCCCTCCGTCATGATCTCCATCTCCTCCTTGCCAAGTGAGGATCCATGGGCAGCAGAATCCGCATTGCTGCCAGCGGCGGCCGGCTTCTCAGGTGGAATCTCTCCCAATTCTAGCTCCTCGTCGTCGTCCCCTGGAATAATCTGGCCCAATTCTAGCTCCTCATCGCCCCCTGCTTGCGGCAGCAGCGGCGGCGGCGCTAAGGCTCCGGCGGCAGAAAAAACCACACCTCCGCCGCGCTGGTCTCCTTTCGAGCTACTGCTGCCGGCGTTCCCTTGGGGCGGATGGGGACAAGCGGCTTTCTTACGATCTCCCGCAGTTCCTTTGGCGGCGCCATCGCCATGGCCGCGTATGGAGAAGGACGACGGGTTCTCGTCGTCGGCGGCCAGAGGAGGAAGCGGCAGCAGCGGTTTCTTCTCGTCCGCGGCGGCCGTGGCTGGCAGCAGCGACGCGGCGGAGGAGCCCGCGGGAGCTGGAGGAAAGGAGGCATCTTCTTCGGCTTCCGCGTCGGCTTGAGACACGGCGGCGTGGGCTAGGACTAGGAGCATGAAGTTATCGGCATCGGCAGCCCCGGCGGCGGCCGGGGGCGCGGAGATCTGGTTATGGGGGACCGGGAGAGCGGCCGCCGGAGGAGGAGGGACGACGGGGACGATGGTGACCGGCTTTGGACTGCGCGGGCTCCGGCGCCGCTTCTTCGGGGGCAACACACCCTGCGACAGCCGTAGCTCCGGCTCCGGCGACGGCGGGGCTCGGTGGTCCACCGACGATGACGACGGCGAGGGAGAGGCTGCACGGCGGCGCATCGGCATCGCGGACGGCTGGGGGCCTGCGGAGCGGGGAGGAGAGTGAGCGAGCGAGCGAGTGGCGGACTGCGTGAGCGTGATGACGAAGAACTGATCGCTGGAATGGAAAGAGGACGAGAGAGAGAGAGAGAGAGAAGCCGCGTCTCCCGTCTCAAAAGGGGAACGAGGAGCTTCGGTGGGGCCCACGCTACCGACATCTGTCCCTCTCAGGTGGTGGACGGCGATGTGGGGCCCGCCGGCCGGACGGCCGGTCTGGAGAAGCAACCTCGAGAGCCGCGCGCGCCTTGGTCGATCGATCGCTGGCTGCAGTTGCCGTTGCGGTTAATTAATTAGTTGCAGCCCTAGGCCCTAGCCACAGCCGCCAAACGTCGTCGCTGTGTCTGTGTGCGGCGCTGTGGCCTGGTTTTGTGTGGCTCTCTCCGCTCTGTATACGTGTAGCACCCCTCTCACATTAAAATCCAAACCCCGGCGGCGACCAACGAAGACGTATTTCATGGGTCACGGCGTCAAGCGACTAGCAAAAATAAAGCGCGCTGTGACCGACAACAGTTTTAGCGTTTTCGTTATGAATTATGATGGGAACAGATCGATAAAGGAGAAAAGCACTTGGTCGCTCAACACGGCAAAAGGTTAATAAGTATGTTATAAACGGTTGCTCCAGAAAAGATTTATTCTAAACAGTTTTTTAATATTACCTCTATCCCAATTTATAAGTCGTTTTGAATATTTTTCAAAAACTCTGTGCAAAAAGAGTTAACTTAAATTATTTTTGAAGAACTTTATTAATAAAAAATTCATAATAAAATAAGTGATATCTTGCATAAATTTTTGAATAAGACATGAGTTGAAAAAAGTCAAACGACTTATAAATTGTGATGGAGGGAGTAGATTTTAGTAGCATGTACTCTGTGCTCTCACATGTCGTCAATGTCAACGATAATGGAAGTGACCAAAGTCCATGGTAGTAGTATAAGGATGGCGAAGGAAGAATCCAAATCTGGCTGCTAATTTCTTTAGGATGAAGTTATGGATGTACTCCTGTTTTTTTTACATGTCACATTACCTTGATCCTAAGTCTATCTTTGACTAGTCATTTTTAAAAATCCTTATGGTTCCACAACACATGAATCATATATTATGAAAGTATATTTCTCACAGTAAACCTAAAACATAAATCTTATGACATGAATCTGTATAGATTTTTGAAGTCAATCACTACTGGAAATCAGCGGTGTGCCGAGTGTCTGGGACACTCGGCAAAGCGCCAAAAACACTCGGCAAACCTCACTCGGCAAAAAATCACTCGGCAAAAAATCACTCGGCAAAGCACACTCGGCAAACATTTTGCCGAGTGTCAAATGCGGCACATGGCAAACGTAGACGGTAACGGTAAAATGCTAACAGTCGGTTTGCCGAGTGTCAAACGTCTGACACTCAGCAAAGCATGCACAGTTTGCCGAGTGTCAACACTCGGCAAAGCATGTTCCCAGGTATGCCACGTGTGGCCACTTTGCCGAGTGTCTGACTCCTGGCACTCGGCAAAGTGACCATAATCTAATTTTTTTTTTTAAAATTCCATTTGCGTGAAATTTCTCAAATATAATATAATCATATTTCACTATGCAAGAAAACCGTAGATCTATGTCATTCAAACAAATTCAAACCATTTCAATACAAGATCCACTCATTCAATATAAGATTCTCAATTTCAATTCCATACAAGTAAGCCAACAGGGTTGCGAAAAAAAAAGACTCCACTGTGCTAGGTCCATGGAGAAATCTAAGTTCAGCAAACTACTGCCATGACGCCTGTGAAGTTGCATGAAAACAATGTCTTCATCTTTGCAAAAAAAACAGCATATCTGCATTTGTAAAACAAAAATAAGCTTGAGTTCAGATGGCAGCAAATATATTTCTCGTAATAGCTATGTTTCAAACATCACTTCATGCCATAATATTTACTACAGAATTAACCATACATTTCTAACAACATTTAAGATAGATTGATACTTAGAAGTAAGAAATTAAGGTTACAGCAGCTAGGTAGGTAGTTGAGCAAAGCATAGGTAGAAAATGGTTAGTGGTAGGCCTGAAGGTGCAGACTAGTTGGAAATAATTGGAACCAGAAGAAGGGAACCAGCAAGAATATATGGTGAGTGGCATCCAGAGATAAGCCAACAAGCCAAGTATTCTAATTCAATGTTGCTAACTTCGGATGTTTAATTTCAAGAACTGGACGGTTCATATCAGGTCCACCTGGATAGAATTATGTCTCATGTTATTGACCACAACACCAGCACTTCCAAACAAGGCACTTGGACAGCTGTCAGATTCACTGATGCTAACTTGGGATGTTTCAATTTAAATGAATGGATCATTAATGCAAGATGAATATTAGATTCAAACATTTTTATGCTCAACAGCTTCACTGAGAAAATGTTTGGTTATAGTCGTTATACAAAACTCCAGTTATTGGAAGTTTAGTATCTTTGACAGAATGAGGCTTTCTGAGACTACATAGTATGGTGCACCTATACTGTTGCCAAATAAGAGAAGTCCCTACATTATGTACACTAAGTTCCTATCAAAACTGGAAGTAGTATAACAACCAGGTGCAATAAAATCCTAATAAAATGAATCAATATTTACAGAAACTGAAAAGAATAGTAATGAGAGATGAGAACTTACCACTGGGCGTATTTTATTGTACAGGCTATAAGTCAATACAGGAGGAAACTTCACAAGCACATTGCCGATTGCATCACTCCTCACACCAATATCAATTAAAAATTGTACCTAAAATATATGTTTGGGTAGCAGACTTCAGTACATCGAGTTATAAATTCCAGTAGAACAGAAATAAGGAAACACTTAGTCCTATTGGAAAGTTTAAGAGTTCAAAATAATTCACAGTATTTTAAAGAGCAGCTTAACAAATCATAACATCGTTCCATGAGTAACACAATTGAAGTGTGTCAAAAGTGTCAAAGCAACTAAGATATTACCTTTGGTGCAATCACTGTCTCCAAATCAAGACAGAATATTGTAGGTTGGACCATCAACATTCGCTTCATGCCCTCTCGTGAAATGTTAAGGTGATACAAGTATTTTACAAGAGGCTTCCACATTTCTTCAATGCTGCAGGCCATGAGCTGTGGCTTGAAAGCCAGTAACCTCCCAAGTTCTTCAGTACTCAAACCAAACTCTTTCAGATATTGAACCTGTGAACCAACAATGCTATTTAATGAATAACTAAAGAAATAGTATCAAGACTCAAGAACCAAAAAGTATATCAGCAACTTTACTAAAAGTCTAGAATCCTTCCAGAAGTACAAGGAACGTAATTCTAACAAGTTCCTCATCAGTTCCTTTAGAAGGTTAATGTCATATGACACTCTAAACTTGAGTTGTACACCAATCAGCATATCAACACTATACTAAAAGGGAGGAAGTAGATTGTAACATCATTTTTGTTGAGCCATCACTTTTTCATTGAACAGTTACAACTCAATGGATAAATATAATGCAGAAAAGGAACGGTCGATCTATAAATAAGCAATGTGCAGAAAAAAAACATAGAACTGAACAAAATACAAAGTAAACACCTTACTGTTCATCTCTTCCAGGCTTAAAAATCCAAGAACTCTTGGATAATCATAGACCATTGTGCCAAAGTCCTTCTTGTCCATTCCCAATCCGTTATAAAACTTGACCCGTGTCTCCAACTCATCCATCGGCAAGCTCAGCAGCTATGGACATCTGCTGACTACATAACCAATCCAGTCTCTCCTGACACCAAGGCTTTCCAAATAGCCAATAATCTCAATTCTTGTGCATACGGAACAGAAATAGTTCGAAGAAATAGATGAAAGAAACAAAGCTGAGATCTTTACTTGACTAGCTCGACAAGGCCGGACTCCTGGATGTACGCATTTTAACTACTAGTGCTTCTATTAAGCTGTGCTGCTACTACTACCATAGTATATCCCAGCTAAAAATGAGATTGGGACTATCTTCTTGTCTCTTTATTTTTTTTCCAGAACCTGAAATTTCCACTGCAACTAGAAGCTCTGGTAAGAAAGCAGAGGCAACTAGAAGCTGTTGCTGCTACAATTTATTATTGCAAATTATCATAACTAACAAATAAGAAGGCATTGCAATATTTTCCAAAATTGTAATTGCAACAGAGGCAATAGTTGTCAGATCTGGTAAGAAAGCAATAGCAGCTTGAGAAGAAATGTATAGGAGAAAGTGACGAGCCTGGCAGCATCACACCACCTCATGTCAGATCTGGTAGCTTCTTGTCCTCAACCTTCTCCCCATCCTCTCGAATCCATATGGAAGCAGCAGATCTGGGACGAACTTCATAAAGTGAAAACAGGGACCGGGCATCACGAGTATGGAGGAGCACTGAGGATGAAGGTCTCACCGTGCTTGTGAATCCTGATGACCCAAGTTCGTCAGAGGAGGCTGCCCGCCTATGGATCCTCGTACCCTCTTCCTGTATGCAACGGCGACAGTGGAGAGGCTCGGCAAGGGAGGCAGAGGTCACGGGTAGAGGGATTCGCGGGTAGCAGCCGTCGGCGCCGGCAGGAATCACGAGGCGGTAGGCGGCGGCCGTCGCCGGCAGGAGTCGCGAGGCAGTGGGGGCGGGCGACCGCGGCCGTGGGTGGCGTGAGCGGCCGCGGCGGCGGGCAGCGCGGGCGGACGCGCGGGGCGAGGTTCTGCTGGTGGCGGCGCGAGCGCCCGCGGCGGGTGGCGGCGCAGGCAGCCGCGGGAGGTGGCGGCGCGGGCGCTAGGGCGCGCGGGCAGCCGGCGAAAGTGAATAAGGGGCGCGGTTTCTCTGCTCCAAAAGCTGTACGGTATTTGTATTTCGCGCTTTGCCGAGTGTGGACACTCGGCGAACTTTCCGATTTTTTTTTTTTTTTTACTTTTGTGGATGGAAAAAAAATTATTACAGTTTGCCGAGCGTCGAATACTCGACACTCGGCAAAGTTCATATTATACAAGTTTGACGAGTGTCCACATGACCACAGCTGACACTCGGCAAACAAGAAACTATGCCGAGTGTTTTTATGTGACACTCGGCAAAGTATATATATATATTTTTGTTTTTGGCTTCTAATTTTTTTATGTGGGCTTCCTACAATAACTTAATCAACATGTCGAAATTTGGCATAATTTTAAGACATTTTGGTATATTTCTTTAGTTTATTTCATTTCGTTGATTTTTTTGGAAAATGCAAGTTTGAACTGTAAGTGCATCAAATAATGATATTTCATGAATGCAAAATTGATATTCATGTTATTGAGTATTGTTTGAGGCCGTATTCAGCAAGAGACCCAAAATTTCGCACATTTTCTTCTCGAAACATGACCACGAAGTTGCGAACGAATAGTTTTAAAATTGTATAAAAAGCAAACGGAGTTCAAAATTTATGAAACTTGCCGAGAAGTCGTGGTATCACATGTGGATGCAGTGATAAAAATTTGAGAAGATTTCAAGCACGTCGTCACGTATAATGCTTAGAAACCCTAACAACTCCACCACCTCCTCATGATATCACATGTGAAGATGGCCGGGTATCTAAACAATGTACATGATGATATGCCCGAAATCTTCTCAAATTTTTATCACCTCATCTACATATGATATCACGACTTATCGACGAGTTTCATGAATTTCGGACTCCGTTTGGATTTTATATAATTTTAAAACTATTTGTTCGCAAGTTCCTCTTTATGTTTCGAGAAAAAGACGTGCGAAATTTCAGGTCTATTCCTTGATACGGCCTCAAACAACACTTAACAACATGATTATTAATTTTATATTCATAAAATGTTATTATTTGATGCACTTACAGTTCAAACTTGCATTTTCAAAAAAATTTAATGAAATTAAATAAATTGAAGAAATATAGCAAACTATCTTAAACTTATGCGAAATTTCAACATGTTAATTAAGGTATTGTAGGAAGCCAACAGAAAAAAAATGGAAGCCAAAAACAAAAAAAAAATTATTTTGCCGAGTGTCCTACGAAAACACTCGGCAAATAGTGCACTTTGCCGAGTGTTTTAGCAGGACACTCAGCAAACCAGCCAGTTTGCCGAGTGCTCTAATGGCGGCTACCCAACGTCAAACTTTGCCGTGTGTATTATTTTGCCGAGTGTTTACACTCGGCAAACTGTGCAGTTTGCCGTGTGTTGAGAACACTCGGCAAATTATTTTTTTCTGAGTGTTTAATGCCTAACACTCGACAAACCATCTCTTTGCCGAGCAAAACGTAAAACACTCGGCAAATCACGGATTTCAGTAGTGAATGGTGAAAGATTCAAATACTTGACTTACGGTATCTAATAAACAACGGAGGAAGTTGGAAAGCAGTAATTGTTGCCTCTAGCGCTCCCTCCCCGCTCTGAAGCTCTTGTTCAGTAGGGCTTCATCTTAGTTTCAGCTTCATGACATGATACTATAGTAGAAGCCGCCAACATAAAACACCTCCAAATCAGACTAAAACATATTAAGAGCATGTCAAAGACACTTTTGTTTGCTTCGACGGCTCCTGCAATCGCTACTACATACACTATCTGCTACAAAGGAGATAACAAAAAGCAACGAGCTAATTAACAATAATCCCTAACTTTAGACAATGGTGTTCACATTACTACAAAAACTAACTTTCTATGCCACTACAAAAATAATGATTTCTAGGGACACACATTAGATTCTTTTTTCACATGCGGCTACAGTTCCAGTAGCCCTTGGACATGGAAGGGTCAATGTTGTCAACCTCCTATGGAAAACACCCCTCTAGCTATCTAGGGATAGTCTGTCTTGCAAACCAAACATTGAATAATGCAAATTACCTAAGGGTGGGCCATACGGTTGACTGCCCCTAAATAGGCGGGTTTCAAAGAGTGGTGTGTACCCACTAGCCCAATAAATCTTGCTCATATACATGTAATAGCCTCCTTTCTCCTCAGGATAAATTGTACATCCAAGGATAAAAAAGGATCAAAGATGCTCTCATTTTCCTTGAAAGGATTTGTCTCTAGAAAGCAAGAATATATGCTAATCATATGTCACTTTTTTATGTTTAGTGCTACTTTAGTGACTTCATTAGATTTTGGTTGCACTACCTAGCTAGAGAGATCCTAGGTATGATGTGTGCTTTGACCATTTGGATATGAAATTAGCTTAGTTACATTCTTTGGACAAATTTTATTCAATTGAGTAGGGGCACAACATTCCCCATTATTTGGCCCCAATTTTGTGTTTTTAGACTCTATTTCGTTTACCATGAACAAGAATTACTTTTTTGATCTAGATATAGACATGCACACACACACATTGAGAGAGAGAGAGAGAGAGAGAGGATATGAAATAATTTTATTAACCTAGGCTGATATAAATTATCAACACATATATTTTTTTAAAAATACAAGACGTTATGGTTTAGTTACAAGATTTTACTAGGTAGAGGTGGTCATATGGGTTCCTCATCATGAGGCCTTGATTGTCTGCACATAGTGCGGTTATTGTCTTGTGATACTATGCATGTAGCACTAGTACATAACTGGCCTTTAGTCCCGGTTGGGAAGGGCCTTAAGTCCCGGTTATCCCAACTGGGACTAAAGGTTCAATAATCGGGACTAAAAGTCTGAGCAAACTAAAAAATAATTTGTGCCCCACGAGATTCGAACCCAAGACCTCGTGCATAGCATGCGCGTGTCTTACCACCCCACCTACACAGCACATGTGACCATGTATAGGATATTTGCCTTTTGAACTAACCCGCAGATGACCCTTTAGTCCCGGTTCGTAACACCAACTGGGATTAAAAGGGACTTTAGTCCCGGTTCGTAAAACCAACCGGGACTAAAGGGTCTACCTTTAGCCCGGGTTAGTGTTACGAATCGGGGGCTAAAGGGTCTAGGCCTTTAGTCCCGATTAGTAATATGAACCGAGACTAATATTTAACCTTTAGTCTCGGTTGGTTGGTGTTACAAACCGGGACTAAAGATCTTTAGTCCCGAACACAATAAAATACCGGGACTAAAGCCAAAACTTGTTACAAAACTCCATAGCTAACGTAACATGCATGCTTTTAGGTCTTGGCCCGATATCATGGTAAGGCACATATTTAGGGAGTTGGGTGGAGTCATTATTCTATTTCTCTTCATCCTCTTACACGTACCTAGTAGCTAGCTTATTAAGACTTGGGAAATATCTCCTTCATGTCCTTTTGGTTGGCCACAGTTCCCTTAGCACCCAGACCCTAGCTTGGGCTTTCATATTCCTGCTCTATCATTATGAAGTTGGTGTTAGCACCTAATTATGTTAGACACGTTCCCTGATGGCATTCCTAGCACCTGCGTAAGCCTTTTATTTGATAGAGCAGGCACTTGGTTACCCTAACATCCAGAGGTGAGCACTCATGGTCCTTGGACTAGTCCTCTTGCACCACATGCATTGGTACATGCATGCATGTGTGGTGAACTTTATTGGTTTAGGACTCGATGCTTTGATGTGTCAAGAAAAATATGATTTTGGGGGGCTATAGACCCCCGCCACCAGCCTTGGTCCTTCGTAGTAAAGTGAAACGATCCATTATAATTCATGGTGAATCGTCATCTTCCATATGTGTGATTTGTGGAAAAGGCACTGTTGACTGAGGATATAGCTTGTCACTTTTACAATGGGTCTATCATGGCCCCCAGTCGAGGTGGGGTCCAGATACTTTCTCTTCTTTCTACGAAGGAATCTTATCTCATGCATATTTTGAATCCATGTAGCGCGTTTTGACCATATATGAATCTTTGGATCTCTCATTCCCCATGGATGGAACTATCAGGAAATCTTGATCCAACATAACAATAGTAGGCCTAGAGTCGAAAGCAACTCTAGATGGCTTCAGGTAAAAGGATAGAAAGAGAGTGCGTCTCTAGGTCTATTTTGAATCTATCATACCTACCTACTTATGGTTGAAATTGGGGTTCCTATAGGATACCCTTCCAATGATCTTGATGGACATGTACCTTTGTACCCTACCTTCTAGATCACGTGAATAGTCTTTGCATTTGTAATCCTTGACATAAAGGTAGTGCTTGGAGTCCTAGCTTCAATCAATGTTGTTCCTACAATGTTGTCGACATAGAAAGGGTATTGGTTTGCACCTTGTTTCCCCCTTTGTGCTTGAGATCAGAGTTCCACGAAACTTTCAGATTTTGCATTGTTAGTTGGAGTGTCTTTGTGTGGTTCTTCTCCTTTCATCGAGCTGAGATCCCCATAAGGAGTCATCATTTAGGGTCATCTAAGATATCTACAATGGTCCTCTAGGATATTCATTTCGAGCTTCCTCTACCTTCTGATTGCCATATTACAAAGATATTACATCCCAAAGGGTCTCTTCTTCTTGCCTGCTTCCATCACTTCTAAACCAGCTCATTGGGTCATAGCTATCTTCAGTAAGTTAGTATACCATGTTTGAAGGTGGCTATGTCACAGTTCCTTTGGGAATCATTCCATTCATAGAGAAAAAGTGGTTTATACTATTTTTATGTAGTCCAAGTTTGGCAATGAAATTTGAGGCGGGATCTACCATGTCCATCGTCGTCTCTAGTAAAACTTTTAAAATGTTTGCAAACTTTATAACTAATAAACTAAAAATTAAATGTGTAACATCCTTGGTAATCTACATTCTAGAGGAGGAGTGTTGATCTTACCACAATAAAAGCATTAGCCACCTTTCTATCCACCAAGCCATGTGTTTATCTTCCATTCCATAAAGTTTATCATTCGTCTTACTAGTTAATAGAGCCCTCTCTTCTTTCTTCACAATAATAGTCTATATATTCTTGTGTAACTCCTTGTAATTAGTCATTTAATTTATTAGCTTAGCTCCACAATTAAACATTGAGGAGGACAGCTCTGGCCATTGCCATAAACCCAGGGTCTTCTAGTGTATGGCCATTTATGACAATTTTACTCATCATAAGGGAATCGCCAACTTCTCACCTATGGAAATTGGATATCTTTCGACAATGACATTTTTATTTTGTAGAATAATGATGAATAATGGCTAGGGTACCTTGAGGTACTTGTTAGTTTTTTTTTCACTAAGCTGGACATCCACTTCATATTTTGGAAAAACAATTTCTGAATAGCCTCCTAGGGTATGTTTGATTCTCCGCATGTTGATTATGCTCTAGTATGTCCTTTTCAACTATTGTCTTTAGCAAATAAAACAGTCTTGGCAGCTTAAATTTGCTAAACCATTTCTACTAGGCATTGACACTCTCCCTCGTAGAAACATAAACAATTTGTTGTTGGAGACACTTGTTGTGACAACAAAACCATTCCCAAACCAATAATGAACACTTTCCTGGTAGGAATCTCATCGACGCAAGCACACCTTGGGTAGCCCTACCAATGTTGACTATATTTATATTTATATTTATAATTACATTTATATTTATATTTACATATACATTTACATTTACATTTATATTTATATTTATATTATATGGGCATCTATATTTGGATGTGTTGGTGCATGCTACATGGAAAATATACAAATAATTTAAGGAAATAGTCCAATTAAACTCTTATAAGAATGATTTTTATTTGATCTTTAAAGTTCCAACTGAGATTTATTCGGTTAGATAAAAATATTCAACTTAACTAACAAATTGCACATCATGCATTTTACTCCCATTTTCATGTTTCGTATGGCATACAACTATATATGATGTTCCCTCTACAAATTACGTTACCACAAATAATCATGTCTGATGATCTATCCTAGCTAGCTAGCCCACATCCATGAGCTTGGTCAGATGGAAATCGAGTCTATCCCTATCCTCATCCCTAATCTCTATCCCTATCCTAATCTATCCCTAATCTCTATCTTCTCTCTATCTCTACTAATATTAATTAAAGAGCAAAGCATTTCTTCCAACGCTTTAATTCCCATAATATCCTCATGGCCCTATCTATATTTTTCTATCCCTAACCTCTATAATACAATATAATCTTTTCCTAATATTTTTTTTTGTCATGGTCCTGGATCCGCCGTTTTCTTTGGCCTCGCTACGACGTATGTCGGTGATACAATGAGCGCTCATTGATTAAAGGAGCACAGTTCTGGTGCTTAGGGGCAGGCGACGATGCTCTTGTTTAATCCGAGTTAGTTTAGTTCTAGTCGTTCAGGGGCGGACTCCTGATCAGGTTATTGCATGTGTTTCCTTTTCCGAATCCTAGCCGTAGGATTGGCCAGTTGGTGGCAGTTGCTTCTTCCTACTCGCCTGCAATTGCAATGAGCAATAGAGCACCAAGCAATGGCGAGGCATGGCCGAAGCGAATGTGGCATCACACATTCACACCACACAGGGAAGACGTGACACGGAGGGCGGAGGCTGCCATTTATCAAACAGACCGCCCCCGACGGCCATGCCCCAGCAGGTGCCCTGGGAGGCCGCGACACTAGCAGCCAGCTCCCACGGTGGCCGCGACCCCGGCAGCCAGCACCTCCGGCGCGTCCCGATTCCGACGGCGGCGCTGCCCAGACGAGCACGCCCTCCCTCTTGTGCTCTGCGCTCTGCGTTGCTCGCGCTCTTGCTGTGCCGCTGCAGTTTCCGCTGCTATGCACGCTTGTGAGCCGTGCCGAGCACGCCGCCAGGCTGTGGCGCTGTACCGCCCCTGGCGCGCACGCTCACATGAGCTAGCCATGCCGGTGACTGCTGCTGCTGTCGCCATGGCCACGCCGAACGGCCCCCACGGTAGTGGGCGTGAAAAGGCGATCCCCGGCTGCCGCTCGCGTGGCAAGCCCCGACGGCCCTGGTAGCCGCGCCCCGAGCTCCGACTGCCGGGAGCCCACGCTGTGGCGAGCCCCGACGGCCCCAATGGCGCCTAGGGCCGTCCTGTTCGTTTGATAAATTAGCATTTATTTTCAGCCACGAAACAATATTTTTCTCTCAGAATAAAGTAGTATTAGCTAAAATCAGTGTTTGTTTCACACTTTCACTCCCCCGAGCGTCTGCTCTCTCTAGTGGGGCAAAACTGTTTTTTTTCTCGATTGGGCTCCACATGTGTCACGAGACTGAGATATAGCTATTTTTGTCTTGGTTAGAGGAAGAGAAAAACAATTTCACACATAAAGCTGTTTAAAAAGAATGAAAAAAACAGCTTGCAACAACTCATAAAGCTACTGGTGAAACTGCACTAAATAAGACCTTAATTAAATCCAAATTTCGAACCATGAGTGAGCGGGTTCATGGAACCGCAATAGTTCCTAATATTTTCATCACTTATTTCAACATCATTGTTATGAACGAATTTTGTGCTAAAATAAAATCTAATCAAATAAAGCTCATTTGAATGCTTTATCTACTAAAAAAAAAATCTGAAAACATCATGTGCGCAAATGCCCGGAGTGGAAAACCAGCCCACATTGCGGCCTTTCATAGTCCCGTGTGCCTCGTGCTCCTTCTGAATCTCGAGCACTTTGTTCCTTTCCTCTCGTGTGTTCCGAGCACAGTGGACCAGTGGGCCTATTTGCGTAAGGTGCTCGAAATTAGATCTGCCAAGGATCCATGACCATACCTTGGTTTGGGGTACTCAGATGGATCTATTCCTTGCGTGCATCCTCCCACAATGGTACACATTATCTTGGGGAACACATTAAAATTTACTTAACCAAAAGAATTTCAACAGAAAAAGGAGCTAAAAGTTCAACCAATATAACAACGAAACAAACATGATCTAGTACATTTTTTTATACACACACCGCAGCATAACCAGTTAAGAAAAAATGTTACATGGAACGGTAGATTATTAGAAACTTGAAAAAGACACGAACTTGGGTAAGAATCTAGTTATAAGGAAACCAAAGCTGGGATCAAGAATTGACTGATTGTTAGAGAGTCACGTGTTGTCAGTTTGTCACTACTCCTTTCTCCTCACCACCGCCGTTGCTACCATCTATGGCTCTTCTCCTTTTTCGGTGAGTCTACAGGTGGTAAGGAGAGGGGTACTCATTTTTATACATCAATTTTTTTTATATCTTGTTTGCTTAGGGTTTAACTCAAACAAATCTACAATCTAAATATATGATTTTCGGTCGGAACCTTGTTATACCTGCGATGACTTCAATGATTGTCACAATGAGATAGTTGTTGCAGGTACCGATTTCATTTGTAGGAGTCCAATTTGTGGTAAATATCTAAAAAAAAAGGGGTGCTTTTGGTCACTCCCCATAAGAACAATAACTTGGGTCATTATTAATTGTCTCAGGTCATAGAGAGAAATCAGGCTTACATGACAAATCAAGGGTGCAAGGTGATGAATTCACGACATATGTTGTAACCGACGACAATACAACAACCGATATTCTTTCATCATTTTAAATGTGTTTTCAACTGGTTCTGTGTTTGGAGGTGACGCCGCCACTACTACACAGATACTTTTGCACATTGTTAGGCAAATGGGCTCGGAGGCAGGCAGCCCGCTTGACCGTCTCGGTTATTCAAGGCAGGGCAGCTGAGCCAGCAACCATCTTGGTTAACACTTAACCGAGGCAGGCATTGTGAGGAAACCCCCTACTCTACATCTAAGTAGTGGAGTAAAAAAAAATGCCTCCACTTTTTCATTGGCTACCCAAGTTCTTCCTTCATGGCTTATTTCATTGGGTCAAATAGGGTGCCTCTACTACTCTTTTATTAGATCGGTTTTCTACCTAAAAGGATCAAGATGCCTTTCGTGAGCCTGCCGGGATGGCATGGTGTTTGCATTGAGCAGGGGGGTGCAGAGGTTGCATTTGGAGTCAGATTGTCACGTGTTGGTGAGTCTTTGGCTGAACTGCACAAGCCAAAAGTCCGAGATTGCCCCATTACTACAACAAATGGAAGAGTTATTCCGGAGCTTCGTTGAGTTTCGATTATCCTTTGTTAGTCGCAATTGTAATAAAGTAGCCCATGAATGCGCTCGTATGGTGTCCCAACACAACCAGGTGGCGGAGTGGCTTATAACCCCACCGGTTTTAAGGGACATCATAAGGGATGATTGTAATAGTTTACCTTGATTAATATATAAAGCTCCGGTTTCCCCACCAAAAAAAAAGAGTTATCGTCTTAAGGTACTAGTTGATTGTGTATATGATTGTTGCTTGAAAATTTCTAAATTTCAGGTTCCACCTGAAAGGATCAAGATGCCTTTCATGAGTCACCATTTTAACGTACTTGTCGATAGTGTACAAGATTGTTGCTTGAAAACTTATAAAATTTCAGACACCTGAAATATAGCAACACTGGTTTTAGGTAATTTCAGTTATATGAATCTAATCCTACAATTTTAGTTATTTTATAGTTTGGTTTTATAGTTATTTGATAGTTAGGTGTTACAAAGTTTATTCAATGAAAGCGGGAGATGCAGCATATCCGACAAACTAAAGTGTAATCAAAACTTAAAGAACTGAGGACACACACAATCTTTGTACCACGCAAAGAATAAAATAATGGGAGGCATGAGCGGATAGGAAATGTTGAGATGGTAGTCACACGCCACCTATGTATATGAGCATTTGCCTCTATACTATTTTTTTTTACATTTCTCGTATATCTCAAATGTCAATTTTGTTGTTGTTGTTGTTGAGGTAACATATAATTTTATCATATTTTGCTAATAAAAAATTAAGAATTGTCTGTCATCCATTTTAATTTGTTAGTTGATTGTTTGAAAATTTCTAAAATTTCAGGCCTCTAAATTATATAGAAACTCCCTTTTTAAAAGTAATTTTACTTATACGAATCTAATCCTACAATTTTTCGGTATTTCATAGTTTGATGTTGTAGTTTCGTGAAAAAGAATAGGAATAACTATATGGTATTACAATGAAAATGAGAGAGGCAGTGTATATCCGGTAGACTAAAATGTAAATAAAAACTTTAAAAAACCGAGGACACACACAATCTTGTACCACGCAAAGAATAAAGTGATGGGAAGCATATGAGGGCAGATCGAGGAATCGTTAAGATGGTAGTCACACGCCACCATAAAGCGACTACTATACTATCCCTACTGGACATGCAAACCTTCCTTGTACATCTGGGCTGGGTTGAGATCCAAGACACCTATCACAATCACAATATATATATATATATATATATATATATATATATATATATATATATATATATATATATATATATATAAATATATATATATATATAATCTGCACAAAGCCTCCAAAGCGTTGCCATTTCAGAACCACGCACGACACCAACAAAACTTAGCACCTGTTATCAACCCCCCCCCCCCCCCCCCCCCCCCCAAACACACACAAAAAACACTTGGCAATGGAGAGCGCGGCCCAGAGCTTGATCGGCAACATCGGGCAGCTGCTGAGCTCTGAGTACCAGCAGCTCCGCGGCGTCGGCGAGAAGGTCGCCGAGCTGCGCGACGATCTGGACGCCATGAATGCCCTCCTCGTCATGCAGTCCGAGGCAGAGGACGGCGCCGTGGACCGCTTCGTCCAGGTGTGCATGAAGCAGTGGCGCGAGGTCGCCTACGACACCGAGGACTGCATCGACCTGTACAGGCTCCGCATCAAGTCCAGGCCCAGCGACGGCGTGTGCGCCAGTCTCGGACGCCTCCTCGGGACATTCTTGCCTCGCCGCCGCCTCGCCGAGGACATCAGCGCCCTTCGCGCCCGTGCCCTCGCCATCAGCGAGCGCCAGGCGCGGTTCGGCGTCAACCGGGACGCGCTGCGCCGCTCCCGTGCGCTGCTCTCTGCCCCCCTGCCGGCAGCGGCAGCGTCCACTGCTGTTAAGGACGCTGGACAGCGCCACCGACCGGTTGGCATTGAGGACCAGGCTAGTACCCTGGCTGCGCGGCTGAAGGCGCGGGTTGGCGAGGAGGGCGCCGAGCGCAATGCGGTCTTCTCCATCGTGGGGTTTGGGGGCCTCGGCAAGACAACGCTGGCTATGGAGGTGTGCCGGCGGCTGGAAGCGGAGTTCCCGTGGCAGGCGATGGTGTCCGTGTCTCAGGGGTTCGAGCCGAGCAGGGACCTCAAGGTGCTGCTCAAGGGCCTCCTTCAGCAGGTCGTGAAGCCCATGATGGCTAACGAGAGAGGCATCAAGGAAGACGCTGCACTGAGTGCAATCGACGCCCTGGATGACAATGAGCTCGCAAAAAAACTCGAGGAGGTTCTCGCGGACAAGAGGTATATATATATAGAGCTTCTGTTTCTATTGTTGCTAACTAGCCCATCAAACTATGTTAGAGAATGGCCTACAAGTTTATGTTACGTGATTATTAGAAGTTTCGAGGAAAAAATCAATTTGCATAACTAATCCAAATTAATTATCTTTACTCCCCATTTTATCTAACCCAATATACTACTAATTAATCTATACTAGCAAACATGTTCATACGTTGCAACGTAGAAAAAGTATAAATATTTATCGCAAACCACCATAGAAACCATTAATATTGTTTAGTTTTTGTCCGTGTGTTGCAACGAGAGTATTTTTTTAAAAAAACTATTATAAGTATTTATCGGCCCAAAATAAAAAATTGATATAAGAAAATGCATCATCAAAAGAAGTATAATAAAAAACATCAAATTATTATGACTTGCGCTAAGAATATTGTACTGTCATCCGATGAATTAAATAGTATCAGTACCGTATGTGTGTACACACACACACACACATATATATATATATATATACATATATATATATATATATATATATATATATATATATATATATATATATATATATATATTCATCTAAATCATCAATCACGGATATTATTATTGTACATTAATTTGGAAATGAACTAACTTAAGTTATATAATCATAATGGTCACAATTCACACAAAGCATATATATTGTTTATATGGGAAATTGTGTTTCATATATTTATTTTCGTGACAAACACATATTTTAAGCTAAGATGTTAACTAAACACATTGCAATCACATATAGAGGTGTGTGGCAATGAGGAAAACAATGAATGGGTATGAGATGTATATAGAGTAATTTGTAACTGAGGTCTATCACAAATAAATGCGGATAAGAAAGTATCTATATTAGTACTATGTTAGAACATGAGAAAATTGGACAGGGCAAAGGTAAGAATTTTGATTAGATGCAAGCCTAAGCTGATCTATGAATTCCTAGAGTTATCACTCTTGCAACGATTCTATGAACATGGGTTGTACCACAAATAATGTTGATTTACGTAACAATAGTTACAACCTTTTCTGAAAAAGTAAAGAGAATCCGCCTAAACATTCTCAAACATTTGGAATGCATGGGATAATTAATTATACGGTAATGATTCCCTCCGGGCGTCCGGCCAGCCGGACGCAACTCCGCGCGCGCCGCCCGCCCGGGCGCCCGGTGTGCGCCGTTTTTTTTCTTTCATTTTTTTCTTCCGTTTTTTCTTTCATTTTTCCTTTTATTTTTCTTTTTTTTTCCTTTTTATTTTTTCCTTTACCTTGTTTCTTTTTCCTTTTTCTTTTTCTTTTTTCTCATTTTTTATGTTACCAGTATTTTTCAGATACATGCTGCAAACTGTTTCGGACGTATGTTTTAAATGTATGTTTCTAATATTTCATCTTGTTTTCTAAATAAATATGTGTAAATGTTTCATATGTTGTTATATGTATTGTTAACTGTTTTATCTAAGGTTTTTAGGTGTTTTTTAAATGTTTCATACACATATTTCGAGTGTTTCACTAGTTTGATATATATGTTTCAAGCGTTTCATTTAGATGTTTCAAAAGTAGATTTGGTATTGCAGTTAGTGTTTCAGATATATGTTTCCTGCCCATCGGTCGGATCGAGAGGTCCGCCACCGGCAACAACCCTCCTCCGCACCAGTCACCACGACCTCGCATCTTCCCAGCAACTATCATCACCCCTCTGCCTACGCGCTTAGCTTCCTTGCCTCCTTCCGTGTTTTATAGCGGCCACCCTCCATCCCAGCAGGTCGGCTTGACCGGCGTAACTTCCCATCGTCTTTGTCTACCTCCTCCATCGCCGATTGGCCGGAATCGGTCATTGCCCTCTGCTCTGCGTTGTCTAGAAGAAAGGGTGAAACATGCATGTTGCATAAATACGTATCTTGTGTTTCAGTAGTTCCAGAATTATGTTGCAGGTGTTCTCTAAGGATGTTGTAAAAATATATTGAATGTAAAAAATAAAAGTTATTAAAATATATTTATGTGGGATCTTATTTTGAAGAGTTTACTATAAGAAACATTATGGTGCAATCGGATTTCAATTTAGATATTTATTTTAGGAGGTACAATATTTTTAAGTGGTAGCAACAATAAAATGCATGCGTACAGTGCTGCGCGGGCGTCCGGACCCGCCCCTCCGACCAGACGTCCGGGCTGACACACTTCCCTTAATTATATTCTAAATATATGACTAAGCTAACTTGCTACACACACTTAAACATGCAGGTACCTCATAGTGATTGATGATGTTTGGACCATACGGGCATGGGAGACAATCCAATCAAAGTTGCCCGAGAACAACAAGGGCAGTAGAATCATTGTGACCACACGGATAGAAACAGTGGCCAATGCATGTTGTACTGATAGTGCTAGTGGTCATTGCATTTATAAAATGCAACCGCTCAAGCATGAAGTTTCCAAGAAGCTGTTCCTTAGCAAAGTGTTTGGCTCCATAGATGCCTCTTACCCCAAGGAGTTTGAAGAAGTAATGGGCGACATCTTAAACAAATGTGGTGGGCTGCCATTGGCCATTGTCAGCATTGCTAGTGTTTTGGTTGGATACAAATCACGACAAAGCAAAGATAAGTGGGACAGAGTCTGCAAATCCATTGGATCTCATATGGAGAATCACCCTACCCTTGATGGAATGAAGCATATAGTCACACTTAGCTACAATTACCTCCCTCATGAGCTTAAGAGTTGCATGATGTACTTCAGCATTTTTCCAGAGGATTATGTGATTCGAAAGGACCGGCTACTGAACAGATGGATAGCTGAAGGATTGGTTCATCAGAAGCGGGGGTTGACTATGTGGGAGGTTGCAGAATCTTACTTGGACGAACTCTTGAGTAGGAACATGATTGAAGAAGCAGGCTATGTGGGGGGTCGTGCCTGGAATCAGCAAACATATAGGGTGCATGACATGCTTCTTGAGGTCATGGTGTCCAAGTCTTTGGAGGCTAATTTCCTTAGTTTGCATGGAGGGCAGTATAAGGGGATGTTTTATGGCAAGATCCGTCGCCTCTCTATCCTTGTTGACGTAGAAAGTATAGATTCTGTATCAAAGGGAAATGTTGAAGGCTGCCGAGGTGAGGATAATTTGAACATGCAGCATGTTCGATCACTGAGCATGTTCCAGTTCCATGGGCAACACAGGCTCCTGAAAGAGTTAGGCAACTTCATTCTCTTGAGGGTGCTTGACCTAGAAAACTGTGAGGGAGTAACAAACAAGCATGTGAGGTATGCCTGCAATCTGTACCTACTTAGGTTCCTAAGCTTGAAGGGCACAAAAGTGAGCAAGATGCCTAAGCAGATCGAGAATCTAGAGCATTTACAATCTCTTGATCTATCTTTCACGCTTCTTATTGAGCTTCCAAAAAGTATCACAAAGCTCGAGAAACTTGAGTGCATACATTTCAGCAACAACAATTATTATTGGGATACTTTGTGGACTATGCCCCGAGGACTCAACAAAATGAAGAGGCTACGTGTATTGTATAGGGTTTGTATTGGGAATGACTCTAAAGTTGCCCAAGAGGTAGGTGAACTGGAGGAACTGCAATATTTAGACTTGTCCATTGACAAAAACAAAACCATTGATGAGGAGGTTCTCAAAGAGCTTGCTCTGTCCATTGGTAAGATGCACTCCCTCCGGTGGCTTAGTATAGGGCTACATGGAAGCAGTGATGATGGTGATAAGACACTGAACTTTCTCCATCACCTACCAACACCACCGCGACTCCTCCGAACCCTTTGGATTAAAGGTGACATCATCGATGGGTTGCCTAGCTGGATTGGCTCACTCTCACACCTGGTTACTTTTACCATCATAAAGACCAGTCTTACTGATGATGAGATCTTTGGTGTCCTGTGTAAGCTGCCCAGCCTTAAGGAATTGTACGTGGATTGGTACTGCTACAGGGGTGATGAGCTGGTTGCACGCAGCAGCCACAAGTTTCCGGTGCTCATGGACATGAGTCTTGGAGGTTATCTACCCAGAGTTATTCGATTTGAGGAAGGATCCATGGCAACGCTGGAGATGCTTACACTCAGATTTGACTACAGGTCCACGCACGTGGCGGAGAGGAGCATTGTTGGCACTGAACACTTGACCAACCTGAAAAAGGTTATGCTCAACTGTCGTGGCAACTACAATGCACCAGTCAACACAGTACTTGAGCAGATGAAGGCTGAGAATGATAGGCGCTCGAAGTCCAATCAATTCGACATTGCAGTTAAATATTGGTGATTGTGTTATCGCCTCATTTATTAACTATTCGGGACGTCAAACTAGGTTATTCATATATGTATGTGTTTGTATCTGGTATTCCATCTTTGAATGTATCTTCCCCAAAAAAGAAATCCCCCTGTTTGTATAGAACGTAGTTTCTGTGTACACTGTTGTGAACTTGTGATTTCAGAGTGACTTCTGTTTTCGTTGGACGTTACATTCGCTCCTTGATGTTTGTGTTGGAGATTACAGGTGAGCCCCCGGTTCTCAAATCTCAATTGCTCTTCCTGGCGCCGCGGTAGCACCCATCGGAAGAGTACGACGATTGACGGCCGCCGTTGGCAGCTTCGCGTAGGAAGGACTGCCAGGCTGCTTTGCCATCCCCCATTCCCCTATGGATGTGTCTGCCCTTGTCCTGCCGCCAGGGTCCAGACTTCAGAACGAGGGAGGGCCAAAGGATGGCGGAAGGTTGTTTTTCAAGTGTGTTAACCATTAGCTGCCCTGCCCCCAGGCCCCCCACTCTCTCTGTTCCGATTAGTGGCATATTCTTATTGGACCGGTTCACAACTTGCGACATTGGTGTCCTTTCCATTGCTGTGAAGGCCAAAACTGACATTGTCCTCATTTTTCTAAATTTTGTGATTATCCATTTGAAAAGGTAGGCACCGTTTGCCCCTTGGTTGGACTGAGTCAGATGGAGTATGACGAGAAATTGTACGGTGCTCGAAAAAATTAGAATCATCCATCTGAAATTCTGGGCTGGAGCCTAAAATATATGGGTATGGAACCAAAAATATTTATGCTAGGAATTATTTCCAAAATAAATTTAAAGGCTAGAATATTACTTTCTGCTCCTTATCTCGTTGTGCTCGCCCTATGCCTCTGTCTCCTTTGTGCGCGGCGTCCATCGGCAGGCCTGCAGCTCGTTCCTCCCGGCGTGTGCTGCCGAGTTGATGTCAATTGCGTTCCTGACTGATGCGTGGGCGAAGACACGAGTCAGTTTGGCCTGTCACCCATCGCAACGGCACCGCAGTGAGACCCGGATTCAAAGTTGCAGACATTTTTAATTAGCTCCTCGCCAGACTAAAATAACAGAATTTCAAGCGGAATGAGATACCCATCTCAAGAAAGCGTGAGCCACCATGCATTGCTAGCTGGACTTGTTTCAGGCTAGCTTTTGCAGAGACATATACCTCTGCGTATATGCGGACATTCCTTGAAGAAGACTCATCGGTGCTAGCCTTTCCGACCTTTCAGTCCTAGCTACGAGTATGAACAGCATGATGATCATGTCGGCCACGGAGAGCTTTTTTTTTTTTCCTGGCAAAAAAAAGAAGCACCTCCCCAGTCCTCCTAGGTCCTAGCTTGTTTTATTCTGATGACTGCTTCAGTTCACAAGATGTCACGCCTCACAATGGCCTCTGCAACCTGGACGTGAAACAGCTCAGAGGGACTAGGGTATCAGAGAATGGTGATCCCCGGCGGCCGGCAACGGTGAGCCCCTTGAAGGCTTGAGGCGGCTGAGACATCCTCCCCGAGATTCGTATCCTCACTTGCGGCCTTTGCGCTGGCTGCCCTCTGCGCTGCGCTGCGCACGCTCGCCAAGCTTTTTTCGGCTCGCCGCCTCGCTCTCCGCGCAGGCCGCTCGCTTGTCGCGCCGACATCTGTGCTGCCCGTGCATACGTCGAGGAAGCATGCTCGTCACACCGCACCAGTGGCGGAGCTCGTCGATTCTCATGACTAGGGCCACAGTGAAAATACCAGATCAAAATACCATCCGCACTAGGTCTAATACCGATAGACAATAAAAGTAGCTTGTAAATACATAAGTTTATATGATACATATAAATAAAAAAAAATCAATGGAAAACATAAAATTTGAGATAACGAAGGTAACTTTTTCCATTCGAGATCGACTTCAGCTACAGATAGATAAAAAAAAATATCTTCATTGGCATAAGAATAAATTAATAGCTTAGACTCCTGTTTGGGGGAGAAACATAGACAACGCAGAACTTAGATTTGAGACTTGAGAATTGGAATCGGGATTGCCAATAATCAACGGAGGCATCCGTGCAATCGGCAAGCAACACAGAGCCGCATACTTGGCAGCCTGCTTGCAGTGTGCGTAAGGCTTGCAGCGCAGCGTGCTGCCTGCCCTACACAGCCATCGGGCCACACTATGGCCGAGATGCCGGCACCGCCGCACTGAGTCGTCGCGCCCCCGGAAAGTGCATCTACGACCAGCGGTTTGCCGCCAAGCCCAAGTGGGGTCCATCCGTGGAGATCCGGTGAGAGGCCGGCGTCCGTCAAGAGGAAGGACGAGCGGAGGCGCGGAGCCGCCAAGAACGGCGCCCTGCAGAATACGGACGGAGTCACGGAGAAGCAGGGGTTGGGGAGTCGAATCACATGTGCCTCTGGACGTCGTCTCCTCTCTGTGATGGGCCGGGAGTCTGTTACTCAATGCTAAAACACGAAATTGGGCCAGAAAACGACATATAATATAAGGGTGTTCTTTGGGCCACACCTAGGGCCGTGGCCCTAGCGGCCCTAGGCTCAAATCCACCCCTGCACCGCACCGTCCTTGCCCACGCGAAGCGCCGCGCATCACTGCAACGTTGCATGCATACGTCGAGGAGGCAGTGCCCTGGCGCTCTATCATGAGCTTTGACGGTCGTCACTGAAAGCCTCGTTTGGGACCGGCGCGCAGGATGATGTGATGCGACACACGGGAGAGCACCAGCCGCCGCGCGCACGAATGGAACGGGACATGCTCCCTGCTGCTCCTTTCGCGCCCCGCTCCTGCCGGCGTTGATGGAGAGCGAGCGGAGCAGAAGGAAGAAAAATCAGCTCTGATGAAAGCCAACAACTGATTGACAGATGGTCCCATGAACTGAGAGGAAGGCATGGCCTAGAGCACGGCTTTTTTGCCTAGCCCAAACACGACACAACACGGCCCGTGCAGCATCGTGCCTAGACCAGCCCGTCCCGTATTAGCAGGTTGTGCCTGAGCCGAGGGACGAGCACGTGGGCCAGCATGGCACGGCTCGTAAACCAGTCGAAGGCCCGGTGATGGCCCGAAGGCCTGCTAAAGGCCCATCCCATTTCCCACTCGCTTCCATCAAACCCTATCTCACTCCTCACCTGGCCTACCCCCTCCCAATCCCCCACCCACGCCACACCGCTCACACTCTCCCGTGAGGGCGCGACCGTGATCGGCGGCCCCCCAAGCGCTACTTCCTCCTCCACACCCCCGCACGTCCGGTCGCCGCCACCGCGTTCGTCTTCCCCGACCCATCGGCAATAGTAGCGGCGGTGGTGTCCCTAGCGGCAGCGGCAGTGGCAGCAAGGCGTCGTCCCCAGTGGCAGCGGCAACAGCGACGGCGGCAACAGCGACGGCGTCCCCAGCGACGGCGACGAGCACAGCTGCCTGCCATGCCGATGCCTCCCCTTCCCTCTGGCTCTCGCGGCGGCATTCTTGCCTCGGCTCCTCTACGATTCGGGCCTTGGGCCGGCCTAACAAGCTTCACAAGCCGTGCTTTTTGGGCTGGCCTGGCACGGAAAACGCCCCAAAGGGCCGTGCTTGGATTGCCGGCCAGGCACGGTGGATTGGAACGGCACGAGTACTCTCAACAAGCGTCGAGAGTTTTGCTCAATCATCCACCTTAAAACTCTACTATAGGCAACTTGGGCCTAAGACAAAACTCAGCGACCTTGGTGGTGCAGGTGCCTACCAAGATTCCGCAAGAAAAAGATGCCATTATTATATGCTCAAAGTCCCGTGGACGTCGGATGCTCTGATCAATAGTACAGTACGTTGCAAGGACTGGTTTTGTACTAAGGCTATCTGCACCGTTCCTTCGCTAAAGCTGCCTGTAAACAGGGCATGGCCCACAAGCTGCATCGGTCTGTACAGGTGCTCGTCTTGGAAAGCTGCCGTCAAGCGCCTGCATTTGGACCTGTACAAGGCTGCTGTCATGCTGTGAGAGGTCTGGCTGTTGCATCCAGGCTAATAGAGGTGGAGAGACCGAACGCTAGCTGTGCAGTTTTTCTGTAGCAAACGGAATGATAGGGTAGCTGATACAGGTGCGCGGTGCATGAATCATATTTACAGTCCAGAGCGGTTTAAAGATCTGCAGTGCGCATAGCCTAAGCCTCCATTTAGTTCCCAAACTTCTCAAAAAAGTTTTCTAAGATTTCCCATCACATTAATTTTACGGCATATACATGGAGCATTAAATATAGATAAAAAAATAACTAATTGCACAGTTTTTCTGTAGATGTTGAGACGAATCTTTTGACTCTATGTCACATCCAATTTTAAGGATAAAATTGAATGCATAATCTTATATGCGTCCAAAGATCAGTCACACATATAAGCCGACAAATATAAGGCAATATCAAAAGACAATGCTCAAATACATAACGTAATAATAAATAGAATATAATCTTAAGTAACGAACAGCGAAAACACTCCGATCTTCAGGTGTAGGCGCCAACTCCACAGTGACACAGCTGACTAGTTGACCACAAACGTAACTGTTGTTGTTTATATAGCAAGAGTGAGCACATATCGTAGTCAGCAAATATAACATGGGGTTTATGAGGCTCAAAAAGGATAGACACAGGTTTAACAGCAGTTTGCTTTTAATGAGTCAAAGTTTTAACATTAAATTAGCAAATGTTATGCTTAACCCAAATAACCTACATAATTATCATTAGTGAAATATTCTCATCCAAGTCCATCGTAGCCCATCATCATCTCAATCCATGTGTCTCGTCTTCCCCTAAGTATCCAATATTCTGTGAGTTTTTCGGGCCGCTCGTGACCGTGAGTACGGCTGATATACCAGTTTTACACTCTGCAAAGGTTGTGCACTTTAACCATGAGTCGTGATTCCCATGTGTTGGGGTTTACAAGGCCCACACTACATTACCGAGGTGCATAACAGGGTCTCACTATGAAGTCTTTCAAAAGACTCCCCCAAACATGTTAGTAGCCGCACAAGTATAAGCAGCTAGGCGAATGGAGGCCCTCTAACAAAGTGGTACAATAAACGCAGCATATACACACTTTGAGAGACAAGAAGCCATTCTGCAACCGAGTCTTTCCCTGAGCGCCTTTCGGTAACCACTAACAAGTTAGAAAATGTCCTCATTGTTGACTAAAGTCAGAGTCATATAGCTCTCATGGTTGCACTGTAAGTCCCAGCTTTTGCTGACAGATTAGTCCTTAGGGAAAGGAATCTAGAGCATCACAAAAACTATGCTCTAGCCCCTTGAGTCCATGTTGTTAAAAATCAAGTTTTATCCTTCGTTGCATATATCCATAAATCACTATTCAAATTATATTAATTTAAATCAAGCACTAGCAGAGTCTACCCATATGCATGCAATTCCCATAGGTATCAAGGTATAAGGTAAACAATTACTAGGGTATCCTTATGAGTAACAAAATTAGACACATGCAACATGAGTTAAAGTGACATTATGGTGAATAGGTAACAAGGAAGATCCCATACTATACTTGCCTTAGACTTGAGATCCTTTTCTCTGATCCAAAACCTTCAATGAAATGCTTCTTGATCACCACGTAAATCTCACCGACTGGACATGAACATAATGCACTATACAGGCATCCAACACATACATGCATAGCATACAAGTATATATTCTATTAGAATAATACACCAATCAAGGAAAATAGAAGTTAAACAGGTTTAGAAAACTAATCTACGTGTTGCTATGAGCACACAGACATGAAGATCACGCTAATCGGAATTACGGTTGAAAAGATACATCCACCAAAGGATTTGCTTTTACTTATAAAACAAGTGATTAATAGATTATTAAATTAATATTTAATTTAGAAGACTTAAACATGTTAAACCACCTTGTTAATGCATAGGTTACGAGAATCGGAAACCAACGCAATTTGAACGAATCAATTCGGAGTTAAAACGAATGAGATATGAATTTAATAAAATTTACTATAGAAAAATAATAAATTAAATATAATCACGAAATTAAAAGGTTGGAAACAGATCTAACAGTAGCACTATCTTGTACATAACGTCAATACGATCCTAACGGAATTTGAATGGGTCAAATCGGATTTAATACGAAAAAACGATGAGGAAAATACGGATGATAGCAAACTTTAAATAATTGCGTCTTCTACCTTGGGAGGTCTTCACCTACAGACTCTTACTTCTCCTGTTGTACTTAGCGTGGGAGGAAGGCCTCGGCAGGACCAGCACCGAATAAGGGAAGGTGGAGCTGCACTTTAGATGAACAGACGGTGTTGACGGTAGTTATTGCTCATTTTTACCCATCAAATAAATATGAATTAAGGGCATAAAATAATACACAGCATAGTTATGGGGTTTGATTCTAACAAGTTTCACGAGTTTTAGTGTTCTCACTTGTTTTGCAGGGTATAAAAGGATATTCAATTTTTCACCGACTAAAAGTATCTCAAATGAGGAATTGGAGTTCACCATTGCATAGAGCTCATCGAGACGATCGAAACGGACCTATGATTTGCAATTTTTGGAGTCTGGAATAAAGAGATATGAATTTTACAAACACTGAAAGATTCTAAAACCTGAGCTGCGGGATTAATTAAAGGCTGCGGGATTAATTGGGCCTAAATCAGAATTTAGCCCATTAAAGCCTATGTGCACATGGTGGAAAGGCTTAGTACCATATTGCTTACGCAAGGTGGAGAGGAGGCCAGGCGCCCCTATATATACAGCCCCAGGGACCCCTTAAGCTCCATCTCTTTTCATTATTATAATTCATATTCTCTAGTTAGGGATTGGATGGAGAGGTGCCCATTGAAGGATAGACTCTCTCCAATGTAGTAGATTAGTTCTAGTTGAGAGTTAGGGAGAGCGGAGCCATGCTTCGGTTCTGGAGAAGTCTTCAGGGGTCTGGTATATCTTTGTATCTCATCTCTGTAAGACTTATGCTTTTATATATATCTTCTCTATTTACTTATATGCTTTATTATGTGATTGGTTAGTATAGTTGTTATATTTTGGCATAGGATCTCCGTTCGTATTGAGTGCTCTAGTTATCACGTGTGATTAGAGTAGTATTCATTGGCGTAAACGTGGTGTCTAGGCTAATGTTTACCTGAGATTGCGCCCAATTCTTACGATTAGTTATGGTAGCCCCAGAGGTGACAGCTCTGTCGGTCTTCATATTCCACCACGTCGGAGTTGGTGTTTCGTAGAGGTTTTTGGCAGCCTTCTTCCGATTATCCCTTCCCAGTCTATTCGAGAATCGTAAAGGTACTGTTGCTCCAAAATGCTATTGTGTGATTGCTTCACCTACCTAATTTTTAGTTATCTTAGAAACCAAGTAATAGAGAAGTATTTAGGAACTCCCGTTGTCCTTTCACTTTAGCTATCTACTCTTTTATCATAGAATTCTTCTGTGTGTCTATGTCATTTAAGCATAACTCCTATCATTTATTACTTACCCCTATTTTAGTCTAGTTGGTCTACTAAGTTAGTAGATACATGATGGTAGCTATCAGATTCTTTAACCATTCCTTCCTTGTGGTAAGATATAAATAACGATACCTGAAATACTCTCGGTAAAATGTTACAATGGTATTCTGTGCGCTTGCGGAATCTTTCATATTCTATTTGCACTTAATTAATACCAATAAGCATTTTTGGCGCCGTTGCCGGGGAAGCAATTGGCATAAGAGTTTTATAGTGATCTTGATGTATGCTAATTTAGTGTACTATTAGATATAGTAGGATTACCCCTGTTCTGTTGAGTTATAGAATAAGAGAGGACAGCAGAAGCCGTTTTGACCTTCCGGCAAGTTTCCACAAGACAAGAACATACATTGAAGAGCCCAGGGTGTCTAAACATTCAAGATTCATCAATAATGGAACCCTGCCATCTCACAGGTTTGTACACATATATATATATATTTCTAACCCTGTGTAGATTGGAGAAGGAGGTCGTCGTCACAACAATTCAAATCACATCTCAAGTGACGAACATAGAGGCTGTGCTACACACAAGTCATGGTAAGTATGATCAAGAAGATGAGAAAGTCTTGCTTATGGACTTTAAACTTTTGAGTAGTTATCTTTTAATTCTTACATCTCATTGCATATTTATTTTAATCCATGCATCCACACCATTTAGTTTATATTCCCTCATCCATAGCATGTTCAGTTCTTGCATACATCCATACCAACTGCATATTAAAAAGAAAAATATATATATACACCTCACTATGGTCATATTATTTTATCTTTATTTGAATAAATCTTTGTAATGCTTTCATGCTACCTCTACTTACAATAGTTTATAGCTAGAATAATTTCATATATCTCAAATGAAGCATGGTGCCTAATTTAGGAGTGTTTGATCTTACATTCAAAGGTTTTTAATCTAAGATTATTAACTAAAAGTGTAATAATTAGAAGGTCTCCCAAGAATGACTTTGTGTCCTAAAATAACCACTCTTGAAAAATAATGTGAGCATGTACTTTTTGATATAATACCCTTGAGAATTGAGCATAGAATTATAATTATAAAAATATTACCTCGGGTATTTTTGTCACTAACCATTTCAGGCTTGAAGTAGAAGGATGGCATCATTAGGTATGTCCAACCAATCATTATGCAACATTAATCCATCCAAACTTAACTTAGATTTGCAAAATTCAAGTTTGGGGGAATGGGCTTATTTAGAAAATCTTATGTTGCTAATATTGGTTGTCTCTATCTTGTCAATCTATTTTCAAATTGTTAATCAAGGATCATAATCTTTCATCTCTGTTTGCATAACTCTCTACAAACTTTCATGTTACATTTGTTCGCTATAGTATACTTACGGTTTAGAGAAATTTCATACACCTTTTAAATTAGGCATGGTGCTTAGTTTAAACTGTTTTCTGAAATCATAATTAGACAAGGTGTTTAGTTTGATCTCCGAAACAAGAGGTGCGATGATTTTACTTTCAAAGGCTTTTTTTGAATTAAGCGTGGTACTTAGATTAAAATGCCTTCCTAAGTCAAATTGGACGTGGTGTCTAGGTTGAGTTTTGAGCCGCTCGTATGCTATAGTAGACATTGGATATTTTGTAGGACTAACCCTTGCAGAAAAATTCCAATTTAATTTGGGTAAGTCACGAGATAAATTTAAATCAGAGATGAGACAGGGCACATACTGAAGTTTAATAACTTTGCAGAGGAAGACATAGCTCATTCATTATGGATGGAAGAACTGTGAGTATTAATGATTCATTCACTTTATTTTCTGCTGCAAGTTACTTGGACTCAAGTCATGCCGGTATAGAACAAAATATCGACTTTATCTTCTTAGTAGCGTAGATGGAACATGATTCTGGACAAATAACCTATGTTTCAAAGTTATAAATCCCTTTGGATATGTGTTGTCCACTAATCTGTTGCAGGCATAATAATAAATGGAGTGACAAGGTATCATAAGATCAAAGAAGCAAAAGATGGCAAAGAGGATAAGCAATAAAGGAGACAAGATGCTTATGAACAACTGAACATGCAAGAAAAGAAAAGGACCACCAATCATCTAACCTTCATTACTTAGTGCCATCATGCTCTAATAATGAAGGTAATATCTTAAGGTAATTGGTCACTATTTTCCTATTGATCTTGGAATACAGATAAATAAAGACATAAATATGTTAGAATTACATTTTTAATTGATTAACCTAATTAACTCAACATGCTTTGTCCTTTAAGATTGTTCATGGCATCATTCTTTTGATCTCAATCTTAACCAAATGTGCTAAAATATTGTATTCTATCTTTGGAAGATGGTAATCACACTCATGTGAAAATTTATATATTATGCAGAGATAGATAACCATTCCATTAGTTAAGCAATTTAAATCTTTTCTGCCATATGAACTTAAATGCAATATTAATGCTTAATCGTCTGATCTTACCACTCATGTCATGAGTAAAACAAATTATGTAACATCAACTTTGTCTTGTTCAATGTGCCTAAAACTAGAGAAGAATAAATAAAGAAATAGATTTAGTTCCGTTGGTATTTTTCCACCAACAGAGCCCATGCACTTGATTTCTAGCTTGGTTGTGCAAACAGGACAACACTTTGAGCAAAATTTGTTAATTCCCAAAATTCTACAAGTGAAAGTTCTGTGAACATGCACGCTGAGCAAGATGCTGCCAGCTTGCACTATTAATGCTCTACTTCAAACTGTTGGCCAAGCAAAGAACAAAAGTGACATCACCATCACCAGAGGTGCAACCATCAAGACCTTTATCTCTAAGACAGAGAGATACAGAAGAGTGGAAGAAAAAGTCCTGTCGGTAAATTTTAATTCCGCACCCTTGCCATAAGGTAACATGATAGTTATCTAATTAATTAATATTCATAGTTTACATTAGTAATTTTACTTTAGCATATTCATCTTTATGCATATCAAAAAGAAAAAAAGAAAAATCTTTATTGCCTTATTTATTGCATCATAAAACATTAAAGCCCCATGTGAATAAATTTATAGAATATTCACTATGGTGGCATAAAAAATAAATAAAAATAAAATTAAAAAATTGATAATAGCATTTATATTTACTTTCTTGCATTATGCAAATCCTAAGCTCCATGAGAATAAATATTCTCCATGGTGGCATAAAAATATATAGCATGCATACATATTTGATTGTTGCATAAAAAAGTTAGAAAACCCTAAAAAGAGAATCCTGCTAGAATCTGTCAATTAAAATCAACTCAGAGAATAATCAATTACTTATTGGCTGACCGCTAACCCCTTAACACATTCGAGCCTCGAGTTTTGGTTTTCTTGTTGGAGTGTAATTATGCAGGATAACTCTATGTTTGAGGAGTGAGTCCATCAGTGGCGCCCACCAGACTGCTGCTGGTAAGCCCATTTTAAAGATCATCAACACCAAGTATTGCAAACATCTAGCTTGGGGAAGGAGCATCCCCTAGTTATCAGGTAACTATACCTATGCGATTATCGAGTCTGTTTTATAAAGTAATAAAATACTAAAAATATGTGAACACATGAAGGTTCACCATAGTACCATAAGAAAATCTAAAAATACCAAAAATATGTGGGCACATGAAGGTCCACATTTTTTAGAAAAAAACACAAAAATATGTGGGCACATGAAGGTCCACCCAATTAGGAAACTTCTGCTGGAAATATAAAACCAATCACTTACCATGGAGTGGTATTAACCTAACCCATCTCCATGAAATTTGTTATTCTTGTTGGCAATTGAGTTTTACAGGATAATACAAGATCAAAGAGCTAGTCAACCCGACGCCATTACGCTGTCGGTACACCTGCTCCCATAAGGATCACTCAACTTGCAACATCAAAGACCTCGTCAACATCCAGCTTGGGGGAGGGTACCCTCCACTTAAATCCAGTTAAGTATAAGTTTTCCATACTTATTATTGTACCATATTGCTTTTCGTGTGAGTTAGCTAGTGAAATAAAATTTGAAAACCAAATAAATAGTGTTTAGATTAGTTAGTGTGTTTGAATAAAATAAAAAGAGAGTGCTTACAATAATTTTGCTCAGACTTAATGAAAACCATACTCAGGAATTTGATAAGTAGCACCCCACCATGATTCCTCATTCCAACTTAGTTTTCAACCTTGAATCATCCCAAGTTTAAGATACAACCATTTTAACTTGAAGATTCGCTTTGAACCTGAAACTTGTGGGCAGCAAATGCTTGATCTAAGTCTAAGTAATTGAGGGATATGATATGCAAAGTTTAAGCTGCTATTTATCTTGTTCCTAGTGATACTTGAATTCTAGAGATTTATTTTGAAAATCCTTAAAACCACATGATGAGTTCCTATATGACAAAAGCTTTATAATCCCACCACAGCCATACATGCTAGATTAGGAAAACATACACATTATATGCTACTTGCTTTATTTTGAGTTTAGTCAAGCTTTCTTGATACCTTAGGAACTTGTCATGCTTTTACAATCAAGATCACATGCACTCCACCCATAATGCACTACTCATATCCGAGTGGGCGCATCCACATTCCACATTTTCCATCTAGATCCACCTGAAAATGTTCTACTCCTACACTAGGAGTGAACACTAAAATCCCATTGGTTACCCCAGATCAATGCTCTAAGGTTCTTATTGCTATCTCTCAAAAGAAAAAGAAAAAGGGAAGTATTGTTAAAGAGAAGAGGCATGTGGCTATGTAAAAGAGTGAGATGAGAGAAAACAATAGGTACAAAGATGCCCGCCTGAGAGGTAAAAATGGACAAGTGTCCGAATTTGTCAAAACAATGGGTACTCTGATGCCCGCCTGAAAAAAAGAAGAAAAAGAAAAGAAAGATAGCCTATGTTGTCTTGCAACACAATTCCCTAGTGTTTGAAAAAGAGAGAGAGATGTCTCAAGGAGCAAACGAGTAGAATTAGGATTAGCCACCATATATATCCACGTACCACCTCACATCCACACACATGCACATCTTGATTTGATTGTATAACTTGTTCCTTTGGATCCATTGTTTGACTTTACAATAAATTTATTGCAAGTATGTATGAGCTGACTCCTTACCCATGAGCTCCACATAAGCCATTAGTTATAGGGTGAGAGAAAAAGAGAAGGCATGCATCACTATTGCCTTGGTGAGGATTCACAAATATCATATATTGAGAGACTTGAGAAAGTCATACAAAGGGAACTCTGAGTTTTATATTGAAAACTTACAAAAGCTCTAGGATAAGAGTTGAACAACAGAGCTTGAGACATAGTGTTTAATTAACTTAGACATTCTATCCTTCAATTACCCAAGACTCAAGAGAAAGCTACAAGCTCCATGGTAAAGGTAATACAGGTAAGTCTGAAGGTTAGTTTGGTCTACTCTAATCTTTGAGTACTTCTTGGTTTAAAATAGAATACTTGTGAGGGGTAACTATAACTTTTGATTTATGCTAAAGTTTGGCCTTACTAAGGGACTAGCAAAGAGTAAGCTTGGGGGAACTTATTGACGGTAGTTATTGCTCATTTTTACCCATCAAATAAACATGAATCAAGGGCATAAAACAATACACAACATAGTTATGGGGTTTGATTCTAACAAGTTCCACGAGTTTTAGTGTTCTCACTTGTTTTGCAGGGTATAAAAGGATATTCAATTTTTCACCGACTAAAAGTATCTCAAATGAGGAATTGGAGTTCACCATTGCATAGAGCTCGTCGAGACGATCGAAATGGACCTATGATTTGCTATTTTTGGAGTCTGGAATAAAGAGATATGGATTTTACAAACACTAGAATATTCTAAAACCTGAGCTGCGGGATTAATTAAAGGCTGTGGGATTAATTGAGCCTAAATCAGAATTTAGCCCATTAAAGCCTATGTGCACATGGTGGAAAGGCTTAGTACCATATTGCTTGCGCAAGGTGGAGGGGAGGCCAGGCGCCCCTATATATACAGCCCCAGGGACCCCCTAGGCTCCATCCCTTTTCATTATTATATTATAAATCATATTCTCTAGTTAGGGATTGGATGAAGAGGTGCCCATTAAAGGATAACCTCTTTCCAATGTAGTAGATTAGTTCTAGTTGAGAGTTAGGGAGAGCGGAGCCATGCTTCGGTTCTGGAGAAATCTTCAGGGGTCTGGTATATCTTTGTATCTCATCTCTGTAAGACTTATGCTTTTATATATATATCTTCTCTATTTACTTATATGCTTTATTATGTGATTGGTTAGTATAGTTGTTATACTTTGGCATAGGATCTCCGTTCGTATTGAGTGCTCTAGTTATCACGTGTGATTAGAGTAGTATTCATTGGTGTAGACATGGTGTCTAGGCTAGTATTTACCTGAGATTGCGCCCAATTCTTACGGTTAGTTGTGGTAGCCCCAGAGGTGACAACTCTGTCGGTCTTCGTATTTCACCACGTTGGAGTTGGTGTTTCGTAGAGCTTTTTGGCAGCCTTCTCCCGATTACCCCTTCCCAGTCTATTCGAGAATCGGAAAGGTACTGTTGCTGCAAAGTGCTATTGTGTGATTGGTTCACCTACCTATCTTTTAGTTATCTTAGAAACCAAGTAATAGAGAAGTATTTAGGAACTCCCATTGTCCTCTCACTTTAGCTATCTACTCTTTTATCATAGAATTCTCCTGTGTGTCTATGTCATTTAAGCATAACTCCTATCATTTATTACTTACCCCTATTTTAGTCTAATTGGTCTACTAAGTTAGTAGATACATGATGGTAGCTATCAGATTCTTTAAAATGCTACAATGGTATTCTGTGCATTTACGGAATCTTTCATATTCTATTTGCACTTAATTAATACCAACAGACGGCACCAACAAAGTCGATGAGGACGTTGCTGCCGAGAGCTAGAAACGCCGGATGGGAACTGGGCAAAAATTCAATTTGCTACGTCAGGATTCCCAAACGAGGGCTTTCCTTTGTGTGGCTTTGTTGCGATTTGGTCAATAAGTAGGCGGACATATATAACGGGGAGAACTCCTCACCTCAACATGAATTAGCAATATGGTACTAATTGGTGTTGCACCCTCCACCCTTACTAATAGGCCTAATAATCATCAAAACCCAGTAGTAAATAATGCATGGGCTAAAGAAATGTATTAGGATTATTGCACATGGGCTTTGTGGGCTAGAGAATAATGAAAGATTTTTATCATTTTCGGAATTAATTAATTTCACGAATAAAATGATTCTAGAAAAGTCTAGAATTAGCATTTCGTCCGGGAAAAATATCCCGAAGGCTTCAAAAATCTTGGGAAAATTTCTAGAGACATTTTAGAACATGATGAACCCAAATAAAGTATTTAGAGCTTGTGAAAAGATATTCTGAAGCATCTAAAAATTAGATTTTGCTCACAGAAAAAAGGAAAATTTTTAGAAAAAGGTGGAAAGATCCTTAGAAAGATTTTAGAGATAAGTTGGTGAGTGATGAACGCCAAGGAATGATTTGGAGTATAAGAAAAGAATTTTGGGAAGCTCTGAACGAAAGGGTCAGGGTAGAAAACCAAGGAATTTGATCTCAGAGAACAATGAGAAACACCGGATAAAGATAAATGGCTTATTACATGCGTTTTGAAAACTTTACTCACTCACATCACAAAGTCATTTACAAATGATTTTGAATCATTTTTTTAGTTTTGGTAAAGACTATTGTTGACGGTCGTTAAGTACCAATTTTATACCATCAACTAATACCTAGGGAAGATCAATAATAGAAACATAGGGGTTATTACTGACAAATTCCACGAGTTTTGTGTATTTTCCAGGGATTATTCATGAAAGGCTTAAAAGAAGGATTAAAGTGCTTAATTACCACGAAACTTAACCGCCAAGGAAACATCATCACGAGAACACTAGAAGCATCTGGAACACACCCGAAGAACCGGGGCCTGAGACCCACCAGGGTGGGGCCGGCTGGCGTCCCCCCTAGGGTTTCGGTCTGCCTTCTGGAGTCTTCTTCCACCGCCTCTCTGGAGTCATCTGTGCCCTTTGTTCAAGTCGGTTTGATCCTACGGCGCACGTTCATCCCACCGGGCTATAAATAGAGGGGCAGACCCCCCTCACAGAGCACCAATTCATTCCTCCTCCTTTATTCGTCAAGAGTACACAGAAGCTAGGGTTTCCAGAGATTAGAAATAGCGCTCTAGTTCTTCAAGTTCATAGTTTAGGCGTCTAGCAAGGTTCAAGTAGAGTTGGGCGCTACACTCGGGATTCCAGATCCGTTCGTCTGGAGATCGGTAATCTTATCTTGTATCTCATTATGACTTTGCTTTATTTTAATATATTGCTACTTATTTAGTTCTTAGTTTATTCTACTTGCATATTCAATATAGTTGTTATTGGTGATGATTATTGTCATTTGATCGTAAAGTGCCTAATTCAGTACTCGAGTGAGTTAGGTGGTAAACATTATGTAGACGTGGTGTCTAGATATATTGTGTACCTACGGAGGCACCCTGACGTGCCGGGTCATGTCGTAGTCCCCGTAGGTGACAGCTGCGTTGGTTCCTCTGTAGTCCGCCCCCGTACGTAGGACGAGCAGAGCGCGGTCGCGAAGGAGGTGACCCTTGTGTCTTAATATCCTCATTAGATGATGCTCCTTATGATGTTTTCTGAGTTGATTATGCTATAGATGAAAATGTGTAATGTGGCGTAGACTGTAGACTTTATATTTAGTAATTACATAGGTTTCCTTTACTTTAGCCGAATCTCGAGATTGTCTTACTACATTAGTGAGTCTCTATATTCTATCTCTGGAATACCATTTACCTCATTTACTCAGTTATCATTTACCATTTATCATTGACTTATTTATCGCTAAAGCACTAGAGTTATGGATTATCATATGTCTGCACATTTATCTTTCTAATCATTATAGTAGGTTATCCTAATGAGTAGAATGCCTCTTTATCCTTTTGGCATCAAACAAATCAATGATACTCAAAATACTTACCGAGTGAAGTGCTACAATGAGAGAATTATCTGCGCGCTTGCGGATATATTCTATAGTATTATTTTTTGGAGGCAAGTGAAGACTATTTTACCTTTGGTTTTTGGCATCATGTTAGGGATGACAACTTAACGTGAAGTGATGTTAAAAATACCAACAAGCATTTTTGGCGCCGTTGCCGGGGATGGCAATTGTATTCATTAGGATAATTTATTGAGTTCGTTGATTTTATTCGCCAGGATATTTATTCTAGAATTTCATATAGGAGAGTTCTTCATAGATAATATTATAGAAAAACATAAAAATAACTATAGACATAAATACTTAGAGATATCCATAACCTTTTGCTTTAACAGACTTACCCGTGTTTTGTTTATATTTAAATATCTTATATAGGGTAAGTGCAGGATTGGTTATGTACTTTAACTCTTATCAATTAGGAACAACCATAGGAAGAAGGGTCTTACATTATTTTATGAAGCCATGGCTGAGAAGGCTCTACGTGAATTCTCTGCCCCAAGCACGGAGAATATTCGCGTTAGGCCAACTTTCAACGTTGGAGAACATGATTATGAAATCAAGCCAAGTCTCATCAAAATAGTCCAATTACTGACCTGAAGCATCTACACCAAATTCATTCTTTGTATTACTTAATAAAGCAGGTCAGATCGATCTTTCATCTCACTAGATTAAGTTTCCATCTGAACAACAAGACACTATTTGTAACACATGGGTTTCAAGGCTAGCAATGTCATCAGCCAAACTAGTAAGTTCATGGGCCGTCAAGTGTATTGGCCCAAATAACATCTGCAGAGGAAGCCTAGTACATAATAAAGTTGTATCGTGGAAGGAGAAGGAAAGAAAAAAAAAATTAGAGAACAGTCGTTTTCTTCCTTGTAAAGGGCGGTCTAGGTGAGATTATTGTCTTGTCAAGATCCTCATGTCCCGGTCCTCACCACCGGTGGCCACGGGGGGTGTGACACTATTATTCAAAACTAAAGATGCCCATCTAATTGTAGTCATTGTTTTATGCATAAGACATCTGGATCCGTAAGAAAAGGTCAGAGGGAACATGTCCTTTTTTTTTTTTGACAATAGCAGAGGGCACATATCTGAGTGCACAATATATATATATATATATATATATATATATATATATATATATATGGAAATTATTTTCTACTCCCAGGAGTAGTTACTTCTATGCTTGTATCTTCAGATTTAGAGCATATATGACCGAATGAAGTGTATGTACATGAAGTATATGATCATACTAGACCATCTATGTTAGTATATTTATGAAGTATGCATACATACACCGAGTATATGGTCATACTTATTTTATATACTGCAGTAAGTGGCATTTTCGTAATATATTAAAAAGTATGGGTTCCCTTCAAATTTTTTCGCATAGGAAGATTTGAAGCATCTTAATATGAGTATGTAAACATACTCAAAGTGATAAACAAGTATAAACACATACGCAAGGTGATTTTTTAAAGATAGGAGTAACTACTCCCGGGAGTATAGAAAATGCACTCTATATATGGAAATTATTTTCTATATATATTGAAATATTGTTTTCTTTTTAGTTTCTTAGAGCAGGTACAATAATACACCTCAACTTAGTTTATAGCCAAGCCAACTCAGCTAAATCCTACGTGGAAGAGAGAGAAAAGAGGAGAGAGAAGGAAATGGGCGCCAGCCCTAGCGCCGAGCGCAACACGTTCTCCCGTGCAGCAGTGGGTCCCACAACGTATGCAACTGGCTCCCGTGATCGTGACTCCATCCTCTGCCTTCCTACAAACAGGTGGGTCGGTTTAATTAAAAAACACTTTGGGTGATGTGAAGAGCTCAGCTATTGTACAATTTGTCTTCACAGCTTGTCTAAAGGTGATGTGGCTTGGCTTAAAATCAAGCTTATTAAACTTGCTCTTATACGAAGGACGGATATCTAGAGTATGCATGGTAGTACTAAACTAAAATTAATGACGACATTATCCTACTTCGATTGCACGATTGGAAACCGCGCGACCCTTCTTCCTCCTTGTCAACACCGTTGTCCTCACCACCGCCTCCACCTCATCGAACTCGCTCGCGCACTCCTCCACTTCACGCCACCCCTCCTCCATAGTCCACACCCACACCTTCTACCCTGCTCGACCAGTCAATCTCCACCCACCTTCTGTGCATGTGGTGGATGCAAAGCGTGTGTTAGGGCACATGTGGCAGTGTTAAAGGTATGCTGCTAATCCGAAAGCGTAGGGCAGTCGATCGTATCCCAATCTGTCATCAAGTCTAAGTCCCCAAGCTGTAACGTTGCCTTACACGAGTATGACTTCAACATTAGACCTGTTAAAGGCTTCGTTCGGTTAAGACAATCCGGCTCGTTCCTGGCCAAAAACGATTCTGACCCTGTAGAAATTAGTGAAGAAATGGTGAGGCCGGTAATCAATATCGCATAACCAAACGAGGTCTAAAGTGTGGGACTAAACCCGCCACTAATAACCTACGCGATCCAAAGCATAAAAGTTATATGATCTCTAACTCAACCTAATTCAGCATAAAGTACTCCTAACTGATTGATCAACCCGCCCTGCTGTCGTCCTGCCGGTAGGCGACCCTCCACAACCCACCAACCGCCGTGGTGCCTAACTCCCAGTCCCAGCCAACCATGATCCACCTCATCCGCTTAAAACGTACGCTAGGAGTCTGTTTGGTTGGCCGGACCCAGCCGTCCTTGGCTCCCGAGATGCAAGCACACCATGTTTGGTTTCCTGGTCGTGCGCTGGGGCCTAGTTCCCGGGATGCAGCTGACCTCCCCCAGCCAGGCTCGCTAAAAACAGATTTGGAATCCATTTTCTCCGAGCCTGGCTCGTGCGGTGCGGCGATGGCGTGCGCGCGCGTGCACGCGCTGCAGGCGGGAGCGATTTCAGGTGGGAGCTCCAGGCAACCAAACACCAGCTTTGTGCATCCAGGCGCAGTAGCTCCTGCCAACCAAACAAGCATGTCTTGCATGTTCGTAGCCTGGTTCTGTGCAGCCTGGATATCTAGATACGGTGCAGGGAGGCAGAGAAGAGAACCAAACAGGCTATAGGCGACTTCGGCGTTAGACAAAACTCAGCGACCTCAGTCGCGCCTAGCTAGCTAAGATTCCATGCTTCGGCACGAGAAAATGATGATGCCATAATATGCTAAAAGTCTATGTGGACCTGTGGGACGCTCTGATCTATACGTTAGTAGCTAGCTAGCACTGGTTTTGTACTAACTGTTGGCTGGAATTTCGTCTATATATATGATTACCCAATGGAACGCCTGACGCATCTACACCAAATTTGAACTCTTTAACAAAGCAGGTCAGCTGGAGCTTTCATTTCACCTAAAATAAGGCCCCACAACAATTTACACCGATCATATCGGATATTTGGTCATATGCATGAAGTATTAAATATAGACGAAAAAAATATTACAGTTTGCTTGTAGTCCCATGAACGACCATAAGAAAATATTCTTTCATGCCTGAAGAATACGGCCACCAGAAAGCAGTCACTCATGTGTGCATGACACAACCAAAAAAAAGCAGTATGCCACTCTAAGAAATAGTCACCCAGTAGCCGTATGTATTTAGGCCTTGTATAGAATGCAAAAAGTTTTAGAATTTGGAAAATGAATCTTTTATAATAAGTGTTTAATCATGATCTAAGTAGGTTTAAAAGATTCGTCTCGTGATTTACATACAAATTGTGCAGACATGTAAAAATTTTATCTACATTTAATGGTCCATGTATGTACCGCAATATTCGATGTGACGGGAATCTTGGAATTTTGAAGTGTAACTAAACATGGCCTTATTTGCGAATGGCCCTGTGGTCCAATGGTAGGATTATCCACGAGCAGCCTAACGCCCACATCATTATATCACAACCAGTGAATATAATTAAGTTAATCATTAGGTAATTGGATTTATAAGACCAACAGTGACACCTTTTCCCTCGTAGAATAACTCGATTTGACAGAGCTATGTAGCACGTCCGTGACCTGCAGAGGCCAGCTTTATAAGACGCGACCAAGCGTGGCTCTTCGATCTTCTCCATGTAACCATGTTATAGGAAGCCACATCATATCATGGAGAGCGCGGCGCAAACCTTGCTGAGCAACGCCGGGCAGCTGCTGAGTTCAGAGTACCAGCAGCTCCGTGGCGTCGGCGGCGAGGTCGCTGAGCTGCGGGACGAGCTCGACGCCATCAACGCCCTCCTCATTATGCAGTCCGAGGCAGAGGATGGGGCCGTGGACCGCTTCCAGCACGTGTGCATGAGGCAGCTGCGCGAGGTCGCCTACGACGCGGAGGACTGCATCGACCTCTACAGACTCCGCATCAGGTCCAGGACTAGCGATGGCGTACGCGCCCTGCTGGGACGCCTGCTGGGGACACTACCATCTCGCCGCCGCCTGGCCTGTGAGATCAGAGCACTTCGCTCCCGCACCCTCGCCATCAGCGAGCGCCAGGCGCGGTTCGGCGTCAACCGAGACGCGCTGCGACGGTCCCCTCCTCTGCTACCTGCAGCCCCCATGTCGGCAGCGGCAGCGTCGTCGACTCCGGTTAACGACGCTGAACGGCGCCACCGGCCGGTCGGCATTGAGGACCAGGCTGGTACCCTGGCTACGTGGCTGAAGGGCGAGCGCAGTGCTGTCTTCTCCATTCGTGGGGTTTGGGGGCCTCGGCAAGACGACGCTGGCTATGGAGGTGTGCCGGCGGCTGGAAGCGGAGTTCCCGTGGCAGGCGATGGTATCGGTGTCGCAGGCATTCGACCCTAGCAGGGACCTCAAGGCGCTGCTCAAGGACCTCCTTCGGCAGATCGTGAAGCCCATGATGGCTAACGGAAGTGGCATCAAGGAAGAGGGTGCCCTGGGTGCAATCGATGCCCTGGATGACAATTTGCTAGCAAAGAAACTAGAAGACCTTCTCACGGACAAGAGGTATATATATATATAGAACTTCTCTATTTCTATTGTTTGCGCACTAGCCCATCAAACTGTGTAAGAGCGTGGCCTACAAGCTAGTTTATGTTACGTGATGATTAATAAGTCTCGAGGAAAAATCAATATACATAACTATAAGTAATAATCCAAATTAATTATCTTTCCTCCTGATTTTTTTCTAACCCAATATACATTTACTAATTAATCTATACTAGCAAGCATGCCCATGTAATACAACGGGAGAAACAACTATAAATATTCATATAGCAAACGGCAATAGAAACCGTACATATTATTTATAAGTTTCCGTGTGTGTTGCAAAAAGAGTAATTTTTAAAAATATTATAAGTATTTGTCAACGTGCCCAAACTAAAAAATTAACATCCAAAAATGCATCATCAAAAGCGCAATATAATACAAAACTTCAAACTATTATGATGTGTACTAAGAAAATTAAACAGCCATCCGATGAATTAAATAGTATCAGTACCGATCTTATATATGTGTGTATATAGGGCAGCGCTATTTAGTACTTGTGCTATATATATATATATATATATATATTTGAGATAAATTTTTCCTACTCTCTAGGAGTAGCTACTCCCTATTGCTTTTCTAGCAGCCCGTACAAGCAACGGATCCACCATAACATGCTACCCGTTAGGAGAGGTCAGATCCTAATTTTTAGGAAACTTATCTCCCTTTAATTTGGACGGACGCAGGGTCTAGCGGCGGCTCCCATCCCACTCCCACACTGCCACGTGGACGGCGCTCCCCCGCGACGTTTCACATCCCTGGCCGTGACGGAGCCACGACAGTGGGTGCTCCAGCCCGCAATGGCCATGGCGGTGACACCCTTCGTCACGCATGGTGGTGGATCCATACCAGAGGCCTCTCCATGTTGGATCTCCCTGCACGCCAGATCATCGCTGCCTCTTCCTCTGGACGCCTGTCTCCATCTCCTTGTGACCGGTAATGTTGGCCGGCTCCTACATACCACGCATTTGGTTGCTGTTTTGCACACGCATGTCTGCCTATCCAAAGGAGACGCCGGGCGGTAGGGTTGCGACCTCTCAACAACAGAATACAGGTAGGAACCTGATCTCGATCCATTCACTAATTCTTCTTCTTGTGATCGTTTTGTTAATTTCATTTTAATATACTTGCAGCCTGTAGATCCGGGATAGGGGCGGCGGCTATTTCCATTGATCTTGTTGTTGTCAATGACAACAAGAAGGATTAACTATTCTAATCTACATGTATTTTATTCACTACTCAAATCTGGATGGCGGCGGCAAATTGTCGTACATACATTTTGTTCTAAAAAAATAGTATGAATATATACTCTCCTAGTCTACTTGTTTTGTATATCTCCATACGTGAATGTATGCACATATACTCTGATTACGTGGTTTAAGTATGCAATAATACTTTTCTTTTTGATGTGGATATAAACATATTCTAACGTAAAGAATGCACGTATACTTATACGTGTATGCATATGGATACCTGCCATCCTCAATATATTCATAAAATTAAATATGAATACTTTAACATGTATACATACTCTAAAAGGTTACATATCTGAGCATACCCAATCAGATTAATTTATATGCATACATACTCCGCAGTCCATACGCGGCAAGTATATACACATGCTATCAAAAAAGTATGTCCATGTACTCTTCTCAGAATAGGATATTTTATTCTATGTATATAACTATTAAAAAGTAGTATGTATATATACACACGGTTACTGTATTTGGAAGTTCAAATACTCGGATGAACATGTACCGACAAATACAAATTCAAAATCGTCATGCATGCGAAGCCAGAGCGAAGCTTGTCCAATGGCTATCTGAAAATTAAGGCACCGTTGACATATTATTTTATAGTTTATAATAGCTAAAATATTTATTAACAGATTCTCTCCAAAACCCGTTGAGCCTAGGAGCATAAGAGGCTGTGAGTGTTAGATTACATGAGAGTAACTACTCTCGGGAGTATACAAAATGCAACCCTATATATATAGAGAGAGAGAGGCTACATTTGGTAGAGCTCCGGCTTTGTTTTTTCATTTTTCACCTTTATTTTCTTCCCGTCTCTCGTTTTTACCTTACAACGAACCCGCAGGAGCCATCCTTCTCCGGCCCACATCCATCGCCCTCCCCACCCAAGTCCCGACTCGCTGCAGCTACCCACAACTCCACCACATCCCCCGCCTCCCTCTTCCTCCGAGTGCTGCCCCTCCACTCGTGGCGCGCCACAACCTCCAGCGGCCTAGATGGTAGTCTGACGGTCCGATCGTCGCTCCTAAAGCAAGGAAGGAGCACGGCAGCGCTTCCCGCACGATTCCAGATCCGTGTTGGCGTCGCCCCGCATCACTCCGTCCCTAGGCCTGCTCCCTTCACGTCGGCCTGGCCTCACCACGCACCACTCCGTCCAAACGCCATTGCTGCCCAGCCCAGCCTCGCCTGCCACGCTCCATCCGTGCGTCGACTTCCCCAGCTCGCCGTGGTTGGCCACATCTGCCAGTGGAGGTCACGGGACAGCAGGCGTGGCCCATGTATCGACGAGTATGCTGGCTTGCCCGGGCCTCCATGTTGAGTTGTGGCATCGTGGGGTGAATGGGCGAGCATTATGGACCTCCTGGTGAGGAGTTGTGGCTGGGATCTGGATTGGGAACGAGAGAGGAGTCAGAGAGTGTCGTGCGGTGACCGATGACTCTCGCTGAGTAATAATTACTCTCTCCGTTTCAATTTGGTGACCGATGACTAGCTGAGTAGTAATTACTCCATCCGTTTTAATTTATAAGTCGTTTGACTTTTTTTGTCCTAAGTTTGACCATTTATTTTATTCCAAAATTTATGGAAAATATCATCTTTTCGTTATGACATGCTTTATTAACGAAAGTACTCTAAGAATAATATAAATTTACTTCTTTGTGCAAATTTTTTTAAATAAGACGAGTTGTCAAACTTGGAGTTGAAAAAGTCAAACGACTTATAAATTGGGATGGATTAAGTAGAAGATAGGGGTTTGATGGTCTTTCCCCCTTGTCCTTGGTATGTATGTAAGTATGTTCATCCCAAAACAACTTTTTTTCAGGATATAGAGGGAGTAAAAAGTTCACAATCATGCAATATTCGTAGAACATAAAGCTTATTATTAGTGTCACTGGCATAATAGTTACAACCATTATAGTTCACAATCATGCAATATTCGTAGAACTTAAAGCTTAACATATCTAATAATAGTTACAACCATTTCTGAAAAAGTATGGAGAATCCACCGAAACATTCTCTTACATTCATCACGCATGGGGTAATTAATTACATTATAAATATAGGCTAAACTAACTTTACTACACACGCTTAAACCTGCAGGTACCTCATAGTGATTGATGATGTTTGGACCATACGGGCATGGGAGACAATCCAATCCAAGTTGCCCGAGAACAACAAGGGCAGTAGAATCATCGTGACCACTCGGATAGAAACAGTGGCCAATGCATGCAGTACAGATAGTGCGAGTGGTCATTGCATTCATAGAATGCAACCGCTCAAGCTTGAAGATTCCAAGAAGTTGTTCCTTAGCAAAGTGTTTGGCTCCATGGATGCTTCTTACCCCAAGGAGTTTGGAGATGTAATGGGAGACATCTTAAAGAAATGTGGTAGATTGCCATTGGCCATTGTCAGCATTGCTAGTGTTTTAGTAGGATACAAATCACTAGAAAACAAAGATAAGTAGGACAGAGTTTGCAAATCTATTGGTTCTCAGATGGAGAACCACCCTACCCTTGAGGGGATGAAGCATATAGTCACACTTAGCTACAATCAACTCCCTCATGAGCTCAAGGGTTGCATGATGTACTTTAGCATTTTTCCAGAGGATCATGTGATTCGAAAGGACCGGCTACTGAACAGATGGATAGCTGAAGGATTGGTTCATCAGAAGCGGGGGTTGACTATGTGGGAGGTAGCGCAATCTTACTTGGATGAACTCTTGAGTAGGAACATGATTGAAGAAGCAGGCCATTTAGGGGGTCGTGCTTGGGGGATAAAAACATATAGGGTGCATGACATGCTTCTTGAGGCCATGGTGTCCAAGTCTTTGGAGGCTAATTTTCTTAGTCTACTTGGAGGGCAGTATAAGGGGATGTTTTATGACAAGATTCGTCGCTTCTCCATCCATGCTGATGTCGAAAGTGTAGATTTTGTAGCAAAGAGAAATGTTGAAGGTCACCGAGGTGAGGATAATTTGAACATGCAGCATGTTCGATCACTGAGCATGTTCTGGATCCATGGGCAACACAAGTTCCTGAATGAGCTAGGCAACTTCATTCTCTTGAGGGTGCTTGACCTAGAAGACTGTGAGGGAGTAACAAACAAGCATGTGAGGTATGCCTGCAATTTGTACCTACTTAGGTTCCTAAGCTTGAGGGGCACAAATGTGAGCAAGATGCCTAGGCAGATCGGGAATCTATAACATTTACAAATTCTTGATCTATATTACACGCTCCTTACGGAGCTGCCAGAAACTATCACAAAGTTTGAGAAACTCGAGTACATAAGGTTGTCCAACAAGGATAATCATTGGAATACTTTGTGGACTATGCCCCGAGGACTTAACAAAATGAAGAGGCTACGTGTGTTGCTTGTGGTATGTATTGGGAATGACTCTAAAGCTGTCCAAGAGATAGGTGAACTAGAGGAACTGCAAAAGTTAGACTTGTCCATCGACGACAACAAGGCTCTGTTCGCTTTAACTAAGCAGCACATATTTTTCAGCTCTGGAACAGTAATTTCCCTCACAACAAATCAAGTTCAGCCCAAATCAGCTCAGCTTTTCAGCAGAAGCGAACAGAGCAAAGATCATTGATGAGGAGGTTCTGAAAGAGCTTGCTGTGTCCATAAGCAAGATGCACTCCCTCCGCTGGCTAAGTATAGGACAACAAGGAAGTAGTCATGATGGTGGCAAGGTACTGAACTTTCTTCATCACCTACCAACACCACCGCGACTGCTCCAGATCCTTTGGATCAAAGGTGACATGGTCGATTGGTTGCCTAGCTGGATCGGCTCACTCACACATCTGATACTTTTACCATCCATGATACAACCCTTATTGATGACGAGCTCTTTGGCGTCTTGTGTAAGCTTCCCAACCTAAAGAGCCTATGCGTGTCTTGGACATGCTACAACAACCATGATGAGCTGGTTGTACGCACCAACTATAAATTTCCAGTGCTCAGGGACCTGATGCTTATAGGTCATCTACCCGAAGTTATTCAATTTGAGGAAAGATCGATGGCAGCGCTGGAGATGCTTGAACTGGGGTTTGACTTCAGGTCAACACATGTGGCGGAGAGGAGCATCGTTGGCATTGAACATTTGACCAACTTGAAAAAGGTTACGGTCAATAGTGACGAGTACAACCGCGCACTAAGCCAAGCAATACTGGAGCAGCTAAATGCTGCGAATGATAGGTCCTCGAGGTCCAACTCCAACCAATTCCAAATTACAATAAAATATTCATGATTGCCTTATCGCCTTATTTACTGTTCAAAACATCAAAAAAATGTTGTCCGTATGTGTATGTTTATGTATAATATGTTTGTAACTGCTGCTTTATTTTCATCTTGAATGTATCTTCAACCAACAAAAAGAAAAGAAAAAAAAAATTCCCTTGTTGGTGTGGAACGAAGTTTCTGCCTACACTGTTGTTTGAAGTTGTGGTTTGAGGTGAGATCGGTCGTCGTAATAAGAAAAATTAAAAATACGACTTTGTTAGCTAACGGCGGATGCTCTGACCTTATATTATACGGTTATGGGAATTTGGTGTTTCTACCCCTATTCTAAAATCCCAATAGTGATTTTACCCCTTATTTTTTAACTTTATGATTTTGCCCTTGTTATTTTGAAATGAAGGTGCCGCTTACCCCTACTTTTTAACACTGTTGGACTGGATGGATTAAATGGAAAAAATAAATAAAAATGAAAATGCAGTTAGACAAAAAGACAACAATGCTCCTTCCCCTTTGTCTACTCGCTCAAACCGGCGTCAGGAGAAAAACATGTCGGAGTTTTTTTTTCCGAGCTCACTTAGGTTCCGGCTGTAAAACCGGGCGGCACGGATCTAGGCGGCGGAGCATCCTCTCCCCGTCCCCGCCCCTCCTGCCCTCGGCTTCGGCGTGGCTCCTAGCGGCGGCGCTCCTTTTCCTCGTCGCCCTCCCCCTCCCTTCGCCCCTTCCGCGGAGATACGACCGTGCCAACAGCTTCTCGGTCAATAGCATCGAGGAGCCGAGGATGGCATGTATCCGTCGGTGCTCCCTGTGGGGCGCTTCGTCCGGTCAAAGCTCATGCGAAGAAGCTGATGAATCGGCCTGCCTTGCTAGACTCGTATCCTCCCTGCTGCTGTTGGGTGCTTAGCACCGCTGGATAGCAAAATGTTGTCGAATTTTTCAAAAAAAATGATAAGTTTTCCACTTGTTGAATTGTATAATTTTGTATCAAAAGGCTAAATTGTTGATATGAAAACAGGGGTAAAAACACAAATACGAAATAAAACAGGGGTAAAAACACGTGGGCAAGGTTGTCTTTTCGTCCAAAAGTTAACACCGTTAAGAGCACTTCACAGAATAGGGGTAAACTCTCGCTTCGTTTTGAAATCACAGGGGTAAAATCACAAAGTCAAAAAAATAAGGGCAAAATCACCAATTCCCTTCAAAACAGGGGTAGAAACGCTTAAGCGCCTACAATTATCTAGCCACAACCTGCCGTCCTCTCGTCACCCTTGCTGCTCTCCCGCGTCGAAACTGGCAAGAGGTTTTTGTCGGCCGGGGACAAGGGCGGCACACAAAACCCAAACGCAACTACCGGCGCCGTGAATGGAAGCGCCGAGTGGGAAGGACGCCTAAAAACCTCTTGGAGCAGTCAAATCAGCGCGGCATCGGTAGCAAAGTGCGAGGACCAACACGTGCAGAGGACCATCATATCATTGGCATTGAATGCTTGACCGACCCGAAAAGAGGTTACGCTCAGGTGCACTAATCCACGTAGTACTTGTGCAGCTAAGGGCTGAGAGTGATGAGGCCCTCCTGGAGGTCCAATCAATTCCGAATTTCAGTGAAATATTTGTGATTGCTTTATGCCCTTCTTATTATTATTATTTATTGTTCAGAACATCAAAATTGGTTTCTCCGTGTCTGTTTGTATCTAGTGACGCTGCTTTATTTTCCTCTTGAATGTGTTTTCCCTCATACAGTAAAAAAGAAATAAAGTAAGAAAAGAGCTCCCCTGTAGCTATATATAGAACGTAGTTTCTGTGTACACTAGTGTGAATGTGATTTCAGGTTTGTCTTCCGCAGACTTGGGTTTGTGCTGGACGACAACACTCGCTGCTTAATGTATGTACCTCCCGCAGCGCGAGTGCGAATTAAGGGACCGGAACCAGACTACCGGAGCCCTGCCCTGCTTCCCAAATCTCAAATTCCCCTTACTGCTGCCATCGGAAGAGGATGAAGATGGACGTTTAATTTTGGACGAGGCCGGTCCCCGCGGGATTCGGAAATTGGCGCTTGGCGGCTTCGCGAAGGAAAGGAACCAAAACACTACGGTTCTCTGTGTCTATGCCCTTTTGTCCCGCGCACGGCCAAGGTCCAGAACCCGCCTCTGTCCTCTCCTCTCTGCTTGATGACCAAAGGATGGCTCGCAGAATCCGTACCTGGGGCTGGTGGTGGCGGCCTGGAACAGAAGGGCGTGTGGCAGCGGTCAAGCCAGCGACAGCTATCCTATCCCAGAAGTGGAAACGCCTACAGGGCAGGTCGCCGCCCAATCGACAACAACTCCAAGCCACAACGTCGCCTTACGGGAGTGCGACATCTCCATGGACCATAGCCCCGAGAGCGCAGCAGCCAGCAGCTGATGTGCAGCCGCCTTCTCCCTGCCACCGGTAGCAAAGGCAAAGCACCTTCCTGCCCTACGCGACGAGGAGGCCGCGGGCGTCATGGCGCCGAAGATGGAGGGAAGGTCTGTCCAGTTCGCGTGCAGTGCAGGGGAGTATTAATTGTTGCCACGGCTAAGGCAGCATGAGGCCGGTTTGCTGCTCTGCTTCCACGATGCAGTGTACTTACGTTAAAAATTCTCAAAAGGATGATCCTAATCCGGTACCAGAGTTCTGCAATGGACGTACGTGAAGCCGGGCCATGCCAAGGATCATGTCCAGCGACGAGATCGGAACTGAATCCTCAGGTTCGGGGCTACTACCTCCGGAATTCGCACCACACGTGCATCAAGCAGCGCATGCATTGTCCAACACAAATTAAATAAATACGTGTGCTCACAAACGAAATAGTTAATCCCAATGTGCCGCTGTCACGTTGCGCACACAAAATACATGCATCAGTGTGTGGCATGGCACACAAAATACATGCATCAGTGCGGCAACAAAGTTTTATTATTACTAGTTTCTTTACAATTACAACGACGACAGAGCTCATGCAGGAAATCATATACTGTACTCAGATACTATCGACATTACCAACAGATCGAGGAAATTATATACTGTACTATATTTTTCTAAGGACTTTACTAGGGCGTGCGCGTGCAGGAAATCCACCCTCCGACTGCACGTTCCTTTTTTGGAAACCCGATCCTGCTACTTTCCATTTTTGGCAAAAAAAATGCTACTGTTTCTAGTTTTGGCCGTGCGGAGAGCGCAGGAGAAGCGGATTTTCCAATGCCACGGTGCCACCCCACCCGCCACCCATAATTTTCCCGCCAAAATTTGGGAGACCAATGCCTTTTGGACTATGGCCTCCTAATTTACGATCTTCGACAAAATTGATTTTTTTCATGCAAATTTGAAACAAAATAACACCATGGCCCGCATACAAGAGGCTATAATTTCTCAGCAGTGTATTAGACATCGAACTAAACATATTATTAGAACTGCACCAAAAAAAAGTTAAGTGATGACTGCACATAAGATTTGCTTTTCTGCTTAATATTTTCAAATACAACATCTTTAAGAATTCATTTGCACAAAGCATGTGCTCCCAGAATCAGCTGCAAGATACTACTTGATAACCTGCTAACACATCATTTGTTGCATTCCTCCACGTACGGAATACATTAATAACCCGCAATGTAACAGCAAAAATGAAGTGATAATTAGAGAACATGTAGTGCTTGCTTTTCGATCTATATAGGATCCTGCTATTTCTATGTTAAAGAAAATTAGATGCTCAATAAAATTGGTCAATGAAATACACTATTTTGCCTATTTCAGAATAATATATTGCCTAATCAGAACAATATTATTGCCTAAGAATACTTTTTTTGGATCGGTAGTTGTATGTAACCCAAAGTTCATTGTTTCATTTTTCCTGGTTGCCTTTATTAGCAGTAACCTTTGTAGATCACATACATCATTAGTTTACAGGTTGATGTCACACCACCTTTGCTGATGTCTTTTGCCCTCTAGCGATTCCCTAGCTGCAACCAAATAAGAAAGTAAAAACATTAGTTTGCTGGTTGATAAACAGATTAAATGTAAGCTTCTTAAAATGATAGGATAGTAGGGCTAACAAGCACATAGGATAGAACAGAACAGACATTTTGAGTATGGAAAAGACAAAATAAGGTGTTGCACATGTAACATCTGATAGAGTATATTGCTTTGACACAAATACAGAAATTTTATACATTGCTAGTTACAGAGCATATTGAAAAATAATCTTATTTTCGCATTTCCTGGACTGTTCTACAAAAGAATGTTCATTATTCTTTGATCTTATTTAAGCGTTATGAATGCCACTTTTTCTGCCTTTTCTCGCTATGTTAGGCAATAATAGGTTCTGAATTAGGCAAAATTGTGTACTTGGTTAAGAAATAATAATGAATACCAAAATTAGCAGCAGGAAACTCAGGCATGAACAGAAATGGTGGTGCTGGTGCGCCATAGGGATCATCGCATGGACAAGATTTGATGACGAGGAATACGGGCTGGGGATGGAAGTCGTCTCTCGCTCCCCTCACCAAGCTGCTCCTCCATGGCACCGTGCTATCGTACAGGTGGTCCCACAGATCCGGACTGGCGCGACACCGAGAAGAGCGCCATGCCAGCCAAATCCGGGCCCATGGGGCAGGCGGCGGCGACGCCGCGCAAGGCTTCTTTTGCGGCGTGACGCGGCGCTTTTAGCCTCATACCATGAATCCACCTGGCACAACAACTTGTCGGCAGCAGTGCTGTAGGCCTCCAGGCCGATGAGAAAGAGGCGGAGCAGGGGGTTAAGCATGGCTGGCGCCAGGGGACGTGAAGTGGAGGGCGCCACCGCCTTGTAGAGGAGCAAGACGTAGAGGGACCACCTCATGTGGCAGGCCATCGGAGCCGTAAACGCGCACAACGCTCATGTCATCACTTTCGCTGCGGTGGTGACAAACGAGGGGATATGGCAAGCGCATAGCAGGGGAGGTAAAATTAGATAAATAAGAGGAAGTGCAGGGGAGCTTGTGACAAGGCCCGCTTCACGAGGCTTCCCTCAGCGCTATGCCTATGCATTTGGAACATCTGTGAACAGCGAGATGGGTGCGTTTCTGTGCTCAGAGACAAAATAACAGACGCCCTGAATGAAGTGATTAACAAAAATAAAAGAAACCCCAGTAAAACTAAAATCCAAAATGAACTAAAGGGGTAATGTGTGGAATAAAAACAAATCAAATCTAGACCACCTTCGTGTGATTACACGACCAACCCCCAAATGTGAACCTCTCGTTTCATAGGGATATCAGAAAGCACCTTAATTAGTTTAAAGAGTTGTTTTTTGCATGTAGGAAGCTAATAGCAACATAGCCAGCAGTGCATTAGTTAGGTCCTTTTTACTACAAAATGCTAATACCACCTGCAATACCTTGCACAACCCTTTATAGATGTTTGAAAAATGGTCAATAGCATGATTTAAACTGCTAGATAACATACCCTAAGTTGCTAGGTTATGTAACTTAAAATGCTAAAGCTAACTATTTCATAATGCAACACTGTACAGATCCATGTATCCACTAATTCCTCACATCGGAGATAAAAGCATAACACACGAGTTGCACATGAATACAATTCTACTTCCACAAAAAGAGAGTGACAAACTGACACCAATGAGGCAAATGTGCTTTGCTAGGAGCTAGGGGATATAATTAGCAATTGCCTAAAAAAAGTATAAGCTCACATTCTAGGAACTGCAAAAAGAGGTAGAATTTTAAACACATCGAATGAGAGAAGCTGCTACCCAAGGTGACCCAACTATCAAAGTAGAAGAGAATGGGTCAAATTCCTAGCTAACTCAATTTGACATACACAAAATGCTACTAACACAAAATACAGGCCAATCGATTCTGAAAACAGGAGTCCAAATCAGAGAGTGACCTCTGTATGACTGTATGCAGCATTTCCTCCAAGCTAGTCGTCAGCCAACCGCTGATTTGAACTTCTCTCGCCATAGAAAATTCCAAAGCCACAACCAGAATATTAGATGATCTCTTAAGCGGGAAGGGAACGTGAAATGAATCTCCATAAATCTGAAATTAGTACTCAACTTGCTAAGTGTCGACTCCTCCTGATCTACGGCTCCCCTGATGAGTACCAAAAATCACTCAGATGTCAGATCGACTGAGCAGAGCATGAAAAAAAAAATCCCCAAACACACAAATCGATTGCTAACCTTCATACCCTTCAGTCCTCGTCAGCCTCCTGATATGCGCTTCAAATATGTACCAAAAATTACAGAAAACACACACGAAATAAGCCTTTTCGCGTGGTGCTTGGGGATGAAATAATCTGCCAGGAAGGCAGGAAATAGAACTGATGACTCACCTTCGAGTGTGGCACCTTTTCTCTGTGTCCGATTAATCACCCTTCGCATAGCGTCGCTGCTGGCCGCAGCAGCGCATGTCCTCATCCCCGGTAGGGTTGCTGATGGCGGCGATGGCAGATCGCTGTTGACCGCAAGGGAGAAGCTGGCGCCGTCGCAGACCCTCTGTCCCTCTCTGCCGCCCCGCCGACGTCGCTGCACCACATGTCACTGCCGCAGATCGCCGATGAGAGATCTCCGATGCTTTTTCGTCGCCGTTTTCCGATCTGAGCACGCGTACGAGAGAGAGAGAGAGAGACGAAGAGAGATGAATGTTCGAGAGAAAGTGGGCAGCGTCGGTGGATAGTTAAGGTGTGGGCCCTATATGCGGCTGATCCCATCGTAATGGACGGTTGATGGAGGTGTGCGCGTGGGGACAAAAAAAAAGCACGGTGGTTGCGGCGTGCATCCGGCGTCGTAAACGCGTGCGCGCCCGAAAAGTAGCACTAAAGATGTATACATTAATTCAAGTGAAAAAGCATGTACGCAACAATAATAACCACATAGCCTTTAATTATTATACTACTGACGCAATCCAAGAGACAGATAAGGGCGAACCGAGGGCGACCCTCGGTGCCAACGGTGATTCCGCCGGTCTCTTCCCTCTCTGGTGGCCTGGTCGGCGCCGGAGATGGGGGCAGACCGGGGAATCCCCGTTCGGCGGTAGATAGGCTTCTTAATCCTAGGGTTTTCTTGCCATCGCTTCTTGATGGTGGAGCTAGGGTTTGCCGGCGCGGTCTCCGTCCTCGGCGGCTTCTTCTTCCTGGCGGCGTCGGCGAGGCGGTGATGGCGACGGCGCAGTGGAATAAGGTCTCCCGACCTCTTCATCGCTCCGACGACGTGATCTTCCGACGTCAATGGCGAGGTCGTGGAGCTCAGGTTAGGTTTCTGTTTGTTGTCGGTGGTTGCTGGTGTTGCTCCTTCTTCCCCGTGCTGTGGGCTTCCCTCACCGCTGGTGGTGCTGCTGGATCTTGCCGGAGACGGAGGGGAGCGGCCGATACACTTTCAACGGGAATGATGCAGCTCGGTGGAGTGGCCGGGTTGCTGGATTTTGCGGCATATTCAACGCGTGTTTCTCCTCCGGAGAGCAAGGTGGACAATTGGTGGTTCGGGCGCCTGCGGTGCAGCGGCGGACAGTGCGGCATCGGGCGGACCGGCGACGGCGATGCTCCTGGAAGTTGGAAGATTTTGCGTCTGGGCCCTTCGTGGCCTTGCTTGCTATTTCTTTTGTTTTCAGGGGCTAAGTGTAAAAGGAATTGTACTCTATTCCAAATCTAATGAAATCCTATTTTACTGTGTACCAGGGATAGAGTCAGCTCGTCTTGCATCTAGTACCTCTAGCTCGTCTCAGGCAATACGTCGAACAGGCGGTGGGCGAGCACCTTGGCAACCTTGGAAGTCATCTCCTCCTCCTCCTCACCATGGCCACGGACGAGGATAGGCAGACGGCTGCTGCTCCTCCACGCCATGGCCATGCTCGCTGACAGTTCCAGCTCCTCCTCCTCCTCCTCCTCCTCCTCCACGTGCGGCACTGTTCCTGCCTCTTCCCTCTTGCACTGACGGACACAGCTCTGCTCCTCCTCCTCGCCATGGCTGGGGACGCGGATAGCTCTGCTCCTCCTCCTCGCCATGGCTGGGGACGTAGACAGCTCTGCTCCTCCTCCTCGAAGGCTGGGGACGCGGACAGCTCTGCTCCTCCTCCTCGCCATGGCCAATGACCCCACCTCCTCAATGGAGGAAGGAAGAGGGCGGCGAGGGCGAGTCGAGTCGCGTGGGGAGTGGAACCGAGCTTCTTCCGCCGCCTTCGTCTCCGTCTCGTGGTGGGCGAGTCGAGTCACGTGGGAAGATTGGTGCGCTGCGGGCGAGCTCCAAGCTGCGCCGGGGCGTCGCGACGGGTCATGGAGGAAGCGTTACGGGGCAGCGCGACGAGGAGTGGAGGTGGGGAGGAGGAGGAGGGCGAGTGGGGAGGCGAGGAGGAAGAGGGCAGAGGGAGCGAGGGCCACGCCAGCACGGCGCAGCAGGGCGGCACGATGGGTCGCGGAGAAAACCGTGCAGGACGGCGCGACTGGGAGCGAAGGCGGGGCCAAGCCAGGCACCGCGGAAATGACCCTCTCGATCGTTCCCCGGAAGCCAGGCTTACGGGCCGATTGGGGCTTGCTGGAGCCTGGCTAAAAGGTCTGGCCAGGCAACCAAACAAATCTAAGTTGGTTTATAGAAGCCTGTTAGGCCCTAAGCCAGACAACTAAACATACTCTATATGCTTGTTGCTTCCATCCAAGAACCTCCCAAGCTTGCAAAGTCCATACATCATCAATCACTACATACAAGGTACCTGGTTTAGACATGAATAATAGTTTAGTCATATATCCAGAACGTGATTAATTATGGTGCATGTGCAAAATGCACGATAATGTTTGGGTGGAGTCCGTTCATTTTTTTAAGAAAAAAGGTTACTACTATTATTAAATAATAAATTTAAAATATTATTTATTATTATACTAGCAAATCATGCCCGTGCGTTGCAACGGGAGAGAAAACTATCATAAACTTATGAAAACGACAACAAAATGTATATATATTACGTGTGGATCTATAAATATAAAATATAGTTTTTTTAGATGCTTAATGTACGCAAGCTTTAGTAGAGTTCTAGAAATATTAGTGTGAACAAAAACCACTCAATCAACTCATCGAGTAATTCAACAGGTAATAAACAGCAACAGTTTCAGTGTATGAACTATTTATTTGATAAGGAAACCAATCATGAAGACAACAATGCTACATGTATATACTTCTGACAAGAAACAACAAAAGATTATCATATCAACATCAATAGTTAATACAACAGTGGTGGCAGGAGAATAATGGTGGCAATATCATACCACTGTAACAGTGAAAGCAGTGCATAGCTTTTCGTTCTTTGTGGTAACCACGAAAGAAAGGTTCAGTCTTTCGAGATCATCTTCTTTCATGTTGACACAAATAATTTTTGTCCCATGCCTTGCCATAAAATAAAAGCCATAGTCTCTGGGGTAAGATTCGTCATCAACAACAATCACAAACTTAAGTACAAACCAATGTTAGTAGAGTATTAGATGATATCAAACTTCCCCTTGCGTTCCCAACTACAACCAAAGATGTATTTCTGCTGGTTAAAATTGGACTACTTTATGGATATCACTAACCAAGATATTGAGTATGTAGGGCATCAAGAGCTATATACCTCTAAAATTTTTAGTTTCTTTATGTCAAGAAGGCTGTAAGATATGGCTAGCTTTAATGATTTCATAAACATAGGGCCTGACGCAATATTTGTCATCTAAGTGTCCATTCTAGGAAGCAAAGTGAATAACACATAAAAGGAATTTAATATTACCATCACTGTACTTTCAAGAGTGCTTAGCACGTGCGTTGCACCGGGAAAAGAAACATAGGCCATTTGTGTAACAACTAAGATGTGGACAGAGCTGATGGAATAGAGGCAATAGAGAGGCATTTGGCAGTGTGTTGGCCTTGCGCTGCTTGCCATGAGGCCATCCCTAAACAGAGAGGCAAGATGGAACACAACCATTGGAATAGCAAGTTCAGGCATTGTAATCCCATCCTCCAGTGTGACTCGTGAGCCTACTATATTGAAGTACCATGAAAGCACAAATAATTAAATTGGTAACTTTCGGCTAATGGATTCTTAGCACCTAACTGATAGTTAGATGAATTAAATAAAAAAGCATCACCTGCATGTTTGCGTGAAGATTTTTGTGTTCCTTTTCCTTCCAAAGGGACCAAGAAACAAGCAACATCACTGAATCAAAAGCTGACCTGAACATGTAAGGTCGTTATTTGGTTCAGGCACCAAGTTCACCTCTGTATGCATGAAGATATATACGTCAGGATCAGGTTTACCAATGCAGATGTGCCTGTTGCTGCATATGCTGGGATGCAATGGTGGTGGACTAAGAAACAGATTCAAGAGGCAAAAGACGCTAAACATTCAAATTCACAGACATATTAAGCTAAGGATAACATGTGTTCAGGGGCATGATTTCGAGCCATAAATATTCAGGCTCATCGTGGTTCTGAACTTCTGATCCAGTTCCCACATCTCTGTTAGTTACTCCTATGTGCTATAGATAGGCATGTTTACTTCACCCGTTTTGCATGCGCACAGATGCCGACCTGTGGCCATCGTGCGCTAGGAGTAGAAGTAGTTGTGCATGCCGCCATGGCCGGACGTCGTGAGTGCGTGGGGATGAACGCGCACATCTCTTGCGTCGTGCGCGCCATAGGCGGCATGATCTCTGTTGTTTCTCTTTATATGTCGAATATATGCATCAGAAAACGCTGCCTTCGCAGCACCAAAACTCCTGTGTCCAGTTCGTGTTTTCTTCAGCTCTTTCACCTCGTAGCCATTCAAGGTCTCATCGCCGGCGTACACCGCCGTCCAGTGACCAACAAGTGGCATCGGAGCTAGGTTTGAGGGACCTCGTCGTCGACAATGTCTCCGTCAAGAACCCGTGGCCGTTCACCGGCCGGCAAGGCTGATGGCTCCAAGAAGAACGAAGCCCCTGGCGGTTCCGGCACCAAGACGCCACCCCGCTCGCCTTCCCCGCCACGGTCTCCTCCACGACGCCCACGCACGCGGGACGCACGCCGTTCCCGCACCCGCGACGCACGCCGTCCGCGGGAGGTCGTCGTCGAGCGCATCATCCGGGAGGGCAGCGGCGGCGGCAACTGGCCGCAGCTGACGAAGAACAACTACCACGAGTGGTCGCTGCGCATGCAATTGAAGATGCAAGCGCGCCACCTGTGGGACGCCGTCGAGTACGACGACGACGTGGACTACGACGACGACCGCGCCGCGCTAGACGCCATCTGCAGCGGCGTTCCGGGGGAGCTGATCCCCATCCTGATGGCCAAGCAGTCCGCCAAGGAGGCTTGGGAGGCCATCAAGACCCTCCGCATCGGCGACGACCGGGTGCGGAAGGCGACCGCGCAGAACCTCCGCGCCGAGTACGAGTCCATCGCCCTCCGCGATGGTGAGCCCATCGAGGACTTCGCCTTGCGCATGACCGGCATCGTGCAGCGCCTGGCGACGTTGGGCGACCCTGAGCCTGATGAGAAGGTGGTGGCCAAGTACCTACGTGTCGTCCGCCCACGGTACAAGCAACTCGTCATCTCCATCGAAACTCTGCTTGACATCTCGCAGCTCTCCATCGAGGAGGTCACAGGCCGCCTCAAAGCCGCTGACGACGTCGAGCCCGCTCCGGCACACACCGCAAGCGGGAAACTGCTTCTCACGGAGGAGCAGTGGGTGGAGAAGTACAAGAAGAAGTCCGGCGAGTCAGGGCATGGCGGCTCTGGCTCCGGCGGTCGCGGAAAAGGCCGCGGCAGAGGTCGTGGACGCGGCGCCAGCGGCAACAGCGGCTCCAGCTCGTCGCGCCCGCCGCCGGACGACCCATGTCCCCGCTGTGGCAAGAAGGGCCATTGGGCCAGTGACTGCCGCACCAAGAAGAAGGAGGAGCCGGCCCGTCAGGCGCACGTGGCCCAAGAGGAAGAGGGCACGCTCATGGTGGCTATTGCCTCAGCCCACGAAGGCGAGCAACATCAGTCGTCCCCGCAGCCGGTCTTTCCCAACAATCCGGCGCCGCCGCCCACCGGCTTCCACCTCCACGAGCCCAAGGTCTTCGCGGCGTTCGACGGCGCCCCGGATCCGGACCCGACGCGGTGGATTCTGGACACCGGCGCCTCCAATCACATGTCTGGGTCCAGGACCGCCTTCGCCCACCTCGACTCCGGCACCCACGGCACCGTCAGGTTCGGCGACGGCTCCATCGCGCAGATCGAGGGCAGCGGCACCGTCCTCTTCACCTGCAAGAACGGGGAGCACCAGACGCTCTCCAACGTCTACTTCCTGCCGCGACTCACCGCCAACATCATCTCCGTCGGCCAGCTCGACGAGAGTGGCTATCAGGTACTCGTGGAGAACGGGGCCATGCGCGTTCGTGATGAAGAACGCCGCCTACTCGCCAAGATTCCACGGAGCCCAGGCAGGCTGTATGTGCTCCACGTCATCATCGCACGCCCGGTCTGCCTGACCGCCCGCGCCGACGACGCGGCATGGACGTGGCACGCTCGTTTCGGCCACGCCAACTTCACCGCGCTCCGGAAGATGGCGCGCGAGGAGCTGGTCCGGGGCATGCCCGTGCTCACACAAGTGGAGCAGCTCTGCGACGCGTGCCTCGCCGGCAAGCAACGCCGGACTCCATTCCCACAGAAGGCACTCAGGCGCTCGTCGGAGCCGCTGCAACTCCTCCACGGCGACCTCTGCGGCCCCATCACACCGGCGACGCCAAGCGGCAATCGGTACTTCTTATTGCTCGTTGATGATTACTCGCGTTACATGTGGATTGCCCTACTGCCAAGCAAGGATGCCGCTGCCGGCGCCATCAAGAACATTCAGGCCGCAGCAGAACGCAAGTCCGGGAAGAAGCTACTTGCCCTGCGTACCGATCGCGGGGGCGAGTTCGCCGCGGCAGACTTCATCGACTACTGCGCCCACCTCGGCGTCCGGCGTGAACTCACAGCACCGTATACGCCCCAACAAAACGGTGTCGTTGAGCGCCGCAACCAGACCGTCGTGGGCACGGCGCGCAGCATGCTCAAGGACAAGGGGCTCCCTGGCGTGTTCTGGGGGGAGGCCGTCACAACGGCCGTGTACCTCCTGAACCCGATGTCGTGCAAGGCTAACCAGGGGGTGACGCCATACGAGCTGTGGACTGGAAGCACACCGGCAGTCCAACACCTTCGCACGTTTGGGTGCATCGCCCATGTCAAGGTGAACACACCAAACCAGAAGAAGCTTGATGATCGCAGCAGGCGGATGATCTTCGTCGGGTACGAGACTGGATCCAAGGCGTATCGCGTCTACGATCCCTCCACACGCCGAGTGCACATCAGTCGTGATGTGGTGTTCGACGAGGGCGCGCAGTGGGCCTGGCCCGCTGATCACGACGGAGACGACGCCGACTTCACCATCGACGAACCCACGGGGGAGGCGCCCGCAGTGGTCACCACCACCAGCACACCAGCGACCGGCGCCACTCCGACATCGCTCTCCCTAGCTCCGGCGTCTCCAGCAAGTCCAGGCGGCCCGGCATCACCGTTCAACACAGCGCCCACTCCGGGGACTCTAGCACCGGGGTCTTCAAACAACCAGCTGGCGCCCGGCATCGAGTTCGCTACACCGCCCGGGTCAGGCTACAGCGAACAGCTGGACTTTGATCACGACGACGACGCTCCACTCCGTTTCCGCCGCATCGACAACATCATCGGCAACGCAACTCCCCCGGGTTTCGTTGATCGGAACCTGGAGGAGCACCTCCTGCTTGCAAGCGACGCCGAGCCTTCATCCTTCGACGAAGCACTGCGCCACGAGCATTGGCGCCACGCGATGCTAGATGAGATGACCTCCATTGAAGCCAACGGCACCTGGAAGCTCGTCGATGCCCCTCCTCGAGTGAAGCCAATTGGATTGAAGTGGGTCTACAAGACCAAGAAGGATGCCACTGGCGTGATCACCAAGTACAAAGCTAGGCTCATCGCGAAGGGGTATGTCCAGCAGCAAGGCGTCGATTTTGATGAGGTCTTCGCGCCGGTGGCCAGACTGGAATCCGTGAGGTTGCTGCTTGCTCACGCCGCCTCACAAGGCTGGGCAGTGCACCACATGGACGTTAAGTCTGCGTTCCTCAATGGCGTGCTCCAAGAACAAGTCTTCGTCGAGCAGCCCCCCGGCTTCGTACTCCGCGGACAAGAGAACAAAGTCCTGCACCTGGAGAAGGCGCTGTACGGTCTGCGTCAAGGCCCCCGCGCCTGGTATGCCAAGCTCGACTCCTCCCTGATCAAGTTGGGTTTCCAGCGGAGCACCTCTGAGCACGCTGTGTACCTGCGTGGAGCTGGAGCGCGCCGATTGGTGGTCGGCGTCTACGTGGATGATCTGGTGATCACAGGCGGTGACAATGGTGACATCACCACGTTCAAGGAGGAGATGAAGGCGCAATTTCAGATGAGTGATCTCGGCCTCCTTCACTACTACCTGGGATTGGAGGTAACCCAGAGTGAGGCCGGGATCACCATTTGCCAAAGTGCATACGCGGCAAAGATCTTGGAGTCAGCTGGCCTGGCTGGGTGCAACCCCAGTCACACACCCATGGAGCCCCGTTTGAAGCTCAGCAAGACCAGTTCAGCTCCATCCGTCGACCAGACCATGTACCGCAGCATTGTTGGCTCCCTCCGGTACCTGGTGAACTCTAGGCCCGACCTTGCATACTCTGTGGGCTACATCAGTCGCTTCATGGAGGCTCCCACCACCGAACACCTGGCCGCCGTCAAGAGGGTACTCAGGTACATCGCCGGTACTCTGCACTTCGGTTGTCACTATCAGAGGAAGAAAGAAGCTTGTCTTGTCGGCTACAGCGATAGTGACCTGGCCGACGACCTCGACACCCGCAAGAGCACAACCGGAGTTGCCTTCTTCCTTGGTGGGAACATGATCACCTGGCAGTCGCAGAAGCAGCGAGTCGTGGCCTTGTCCTCCTGTGAAGCAGAATACATAGCCGCGGCCACTGCAGCTTGTCAAGGTGTCTGGCTCGCCCGTCTCCTTGCAGAACTCAAAGGAGAGAAGGCAAGCACATTTTCACTGAAGATCGACAATGAATCTGCCATTGCACTCAGCCGGAACCCGGTGTTCCACGACCGCAGTAAGCACATTGATGTGAAATTTCATTACATTCGAGAGTGTGTTGAGGAGAACAGGGTTCAGGTTCAGTCCATCAGGACGGAGGAGCAACTGGCGGACATCCTCACCAAAGCATTGGGACGGGAGCGTTTCTGCGAGCTGCGTTCCAAGCTTGGTGTTCATCATGTACAGCAAGCACACTAGGAGTAGGAGGAGATTTGTTAGTTACTCCTATGTGCTATAGATAGGCATGTTTACTTCACCTGTTTTGCATGTGCACAGATGCCGACCTGTGGCCATCGTGCGCTAGGAGTAGAAGTAGTTGTGCATGTCGCCATGGCCGGACGTCGTGAGTGCGTGGGGATGAACGCGCACATCTCTTGCGTCGTGCGCGCCATAGGCGGCATGATCTCTGTTGTTTCTCTTTATATGTCGAATATATGCATCAGAAAACGCTGCCTTCGCAGCACCAAAACTCCCGTGTCCAGTTCGTGTTTTCTTCAGCTCTTTCACCTCGTAGCCATTCAAGGTCTCATCGCCGGCGTACACCGCCGTCCAGTGACCAACAATCTCTCACTGCAATCCTGACAACCAGTTCAATCTGCACAAAAAACAAAGCTTTGGAGGAAAAACCAAGAAAACAGAAACAAATTCATTCGCTAATCACTCATAAGCATTACTAAAAGAAGTGTAACAGCAGCAAGAAGCAGACGTTGGCTCTTTTGTTAGGCGATATCAGAAACGTTGCACATGACCAGAACAGGAGTGACCGTTGCAACTGCAATGAAGATTAATGTGTATTTTTCCATGAAAAATACTCCATCTTCCGGCTAACGTAAATAGGGGGAAAGGAGTACTTGTCGGAAGAACTAAGCTTTCTATTCGATTCCTACTTTCTTGAACTCTGACTACCATCAACAAGAACTCTGGCGATCTGCGACTCCGACAAGATCGGACCATGTGTGCTGGTTATTTGATCCATATACTTTACTATATATTGACGCCGGAGGGAGCTGGGGCCAAGACCGAGGCCAGACCGTACAACAACGACAGAGCAAGACGACCTCAACCGGCTTGGACGAACGGGAAGCATGCGCGTCGCCGCCTCACCGGTGGCAAGGGGCGGAGCATGTTGTGTGGCGGCACGACACTGACAGCAGAAGGACGGACCTCTGTTGGTATGGGGCAGAAACGTCTCGCCGGCGGCAGGGGGCGGAGCTTGGTGATGCAACACCGGCAGCAGTAGGACGGACCTCGGCCGGCTCGAACGGGGTGGATGCCTCTCAGCAGCAGCAGGACGGAGCTTGATGGACTCAGATGGGGCCGATGTATGTCACCGGCGGCAAGGGACGGACGACGACCGGCCGCGCCATGGATTCGTGAGATAATCCCGAAGCCATCTCAGGTGGGATGGGACTGATTCTGCGCCAGGCCAGGCGATGGATCTCTGCTCCAGTCCATTACGGGAGGCATGGCAAATTAGCCGAGGATGAGGATTTCCGGCTTTCCTCTTCCTCATTGTATCTTCCGCTGCACAATATCAATAGATTACTTCTGTATATACCAGTCCATTGGTTTGAGATTTGTGCTGCACAGTGTCCCACAGTGCTCCACACTACGCAGTGGGGAGGGCGCATATCTTGATACGGTGTTCCACGGTTGAAATAGTCCATGCCTAACATGTACTCCCTCCATTCTAATTTATAAATCGTTTAATTTTTTTGACTACAAGTTTGACCACTCGTCTTCTTCAAAATTTTATGCAAAACATGATATTTTTTAGAGTAAAGTGCACCAGTGGTCCTTAAACTTGTGCTGCTGTGTCATCCCGCTCCCTAAACTCTCAAATCGACCGTTTAGGTCCTCAAAGTTGTTCATTTATATCATCCCGGTTTCTAAACTTGTAAATCACCCGTCTTAGTCCTCAAACTTGTTCAGCTGTGTCATCTCAGTCACTAAACTTATTCGGCTGTGCCATCTAGGTCCAAACAGGACGATCTAAAAACTTGATATCGAAAAATAATTTATAACTTTTTGTTGGCGCAAAAAGTGGTTCCCCAAGCCTAACACACCAGCGAAGCCGGAAACGACCCTTGAAGGCAGTAGAGCTCTCGCAGATCCAGTTAGCTTCGAACCCGGTCTCGAACCCGGTCTGAGAGTGTCAGTAACACCCAAGCGTGCCAGTCAATTTGACCTGCAATTGACAAGGAAACAGATATAATCAGTAACTCAAGGCGAAACTAACTGGTGAGTCCAGATAGTTCCAACTGTACGGCTCAAAGAGCCAGTATAATCGGAGATCGACTAGAAAACCGATTCCGTCATGTTATGAACCGATAATATAATAATGAAGTAAAACGGCTATCAGGATACTCATATGAAGATAATAATATACCAGCTGATCTAATTCAGTTAATATGTATAAAAGAAAATAGATCATGTGTACAGATCTGATTTGTACATCAAACAAGTAGAGATCGGCTAAACCTGATCTAGAAGGCCAGCGGCTTTAATAAATTCTCTTCGCTAAGTTCACCAAGTTTGCGTTCACCTGATCTAACGGCCAGCGGGCTTCAACAAACCCAGCAAACAAAGCTAGATCGTTTGATATCCAAATAAGTCTATATACACGATCTACTCGTGAAAGCATAACTGAATCGGCTCTTTAGCCGATGCAGGGTCCATGAAGCACGAACGAATGCTAGCGTAGTCATAAACAGACTTCAAATTAAAGCAAGTCTAATCTAGTGAAAACTTGTTTAGGTTAAACCTGTTCCACCGGTGACGCTCAGTTTAACTTAAATAAGGATACAAAAATAAGACTTACGATAACCTTAGAACCACTTATGTCTCAATTAGAATCGAACGCAACAACATATAACGAACAAGATTGATAGGAAATTAGCCGATGTAACCATAGAACCGATCATCGTGGTAAAATAGGCATAAGAAAGCATAAACGACGATCAGATTCAAGTAAATCTAAGGCCAATTCTATCAATCTTGATCGGGCTGAGAGATGTTATATTGATAAATAAACAATAAATAACAAATAACATCTTGATAACTTAATGAATCTAACTAAATTGCCATATTTAACTAGAGCCGATAACTAATCCATGCATGCAAACTATCTCAATCTATAGCCTGTCTACCGGATGACATTAACTAATAGACTAATCAAGTAAGCAAACACGAATCGATAACTAATCCGCGCGTGAAAACCGTCCTAATCTGCATCTTGTCCACCGGATGACAGTTAACACAGATTAATCGGATAAACCAACGTGAATCATCCTTGACTCACTATGCTTCCCACGTCCACCGGATGACGCCAAAGAAACAGAGATTAGTAAGGACCCTGGTCCGCTATGCTTCCACGTCCATCGGATGACGCTAAAAAGACATAGTTAAATAGGGGGTTGACGATACTTACAAGCAAGCCTGCGTCCACCAGATGACATTCAACCTGGATGAAGTAACTCGCCGGACTCGACTGACACTTAAGGTTTGTTGGCCGGAGCCAAAAGTTGTGTTGTATTGATGTTGTTGTTTTACAATGGCTAAGAGTTTATATTTATACCCTGAGCGTAAATAGAGTTCTAGTCGAATTACAACTCATCAATAGATAAGGAAATTAACAAACTATCCTATATCTAAGGTAACTTGGAGTCCTACCTTCCCTTTCATAACGGACTCCGATCGTGATCGCATCTTGGCGGCACGGACTCTGGATGACGTCATCAATACCGACGCTGCACGCTTCCTGTCATCTTCACCCGATAACCGATTCACCGTGCAATCGGTTATTTTTTTTCTTCCGTCGGACGGAATCTGCTTTCGAGATCGGCTATCTTCCTCTGGTATCGGCTATCTTCCTCTTGCATCGGCTATCGGCTCCCAGCCCAAAATTTAGTGTTAACACTTTTCATATGAACTCGAACATATCAAAATTGTAGCCCTCAACGCGATCTATAACTTTGTACTTGAAAAAGAAATTATTCGAAGTCGTTTAGTATTCCAAAATATTATTTGCAAGTTTATAGAATTTAAATTTTAAAATTTAAAATTAAATTTTGAGATACTAAACGACTTTAAATAAAAAAATTTCAACTACAAAGTTGTAGATCGTATCGAGGACTACAATTTTGATATAAACTTTTTCTTCATTCGAGTTCATATGAAAAAGTTATAAATTATTTTTTATATCAAATTTTTGGATCGTTCTATTTAAACCCAGATGACACTGCCGAATAAGTTTATGGACTGGGATGATATAACTGAACAAGTTTGAGTACCTAAACGGATGATTTGCAAGTTTAGGACCGGAATGACATAACCGAATAAGTTTAGGGACCTATATGACATAGATGGACAAGTTTAAGGACATAAACGGTCGATTTGAGAGTTTAGGGACCGGGATGACACAACAGCGTAAGTTTAGGGACCGCTAGTGCACTTTACTCTATTTTATTATTATTAACTACTTTATTATTAAAAGTTCTTCAAGAATAAGTTAAATTTAAATCTTTTTGCGCAAATTTTTTAAATAAAATGAGTGGTCAAATTTAGGGTTGAAAAAGTCAAACGACTTATTATTTGGGACGGATTAAAGTATACGCCAAATATAAGGCATGGTGTGAATGGCGTCTCACGTCATGAACTCCTTATTGTATTACTTAAGTTAGTTCTTTTTTTTTTTTTTTTTTTTTTTTTTTTTGGTCACCGGGGTGTGGGAAGACCCCCACCTGAATTTTTATTGATCAGCCCTGACGGGCTCTTGCACGTATACAGAATGTAACTTTACATGAAGCAGGTAACAAAGGTAAAAGGTAAAAGGAAAATACACCGTAACGCTTATCACGTTATTTGCATTGCTTGATCAAACACCGAGCACCATATATAAGCTTGGCTTCTGAGTGCAGCCTTTAACCGATGACGCCAGAGAGTGGCATCCTTCCTGCAACCCTGAAGAAGCTGGGACAGTGGAGCTGCTTCATTCCGGAACACGACGGCATTTCTGCGCTTCCAAAGGTGCCAATAGCAAAGGGCTAGGAATGTACTAAACAGCTCTTTTGGGATGTGCGGTGGGCAGACTGTGACGCGAAGATCGGCACAGGGCCTCAACTGCGGCATTTCAATGCCAATCGCCTCCCAGAATGCAGCGGCGAAGGGGCAGCCGCTGATAATGTGTTCTGGGGATTCAGCAGCACCCGGGCAAAGTGCGCAGTCTGCAGAATCAATGATCTTCTTCTTGCATAGGTTTTTTCGGCATTGGATTCTACCATTGACTAGTAACCAAACGAAGAGCTTCACGCGTGGGGGCGCAGCCGATTTCCAAATGAAGTCAGCACTGGCATCCTTGGGCGCTCCTCTGGACATGAGCATTCTATAAATTGACGAGGAGTCCAGACCTGAGCTGCTAGTGGCGAAAGGTGACAACCTGAGGTCTGGGCCATCCTGTAGAGATGTGTTGTCAATGATGTCCTGCACCTCTGCTAGCTGGCCTAGCGCCAGAGGGGACAACCGTCGAGTAAGATATCCATCCAAGCCTGAATGAACCGCCTGTGCCACCGATAATTCCTTATTGGTGCAGTGCGACAAAAGGGCAGGAAACCGATCAGCCAAGGTGTCTTCTCCGGACCAAACATCAAGCCAGAAGGAGGTGCTAGTGCCATCGGAGATCTGCACAGCGGTGAACTGGTGATGGCCTGGTAAAGCGGTAGAAGAGATCGGAGAACCGACCAATGGTCACCATGAAGGTCTCCTCTGAGAGAAGCAAGGTATGCTCGTTGTCTGACCCAAGAGCCCCAAGCCGAGTTTTGTGCATTATGCAGTCGGTGAATGATCTTCAACAACAGGCAGATATTTTGTACCCCAAGGTCTCGGATCCCCAGGCCCCCAAGTTCTTTTGGATTAGCTACCTGCTTCCAAGCCACAAGGCAATTAGCACCTGTCGCGGACTGTTTGCTGGTCCAGAGGAAGCCGCGTCGTCTCTTATCCATTTCTTGCACGATGGAGGGGGGAGGGACAGCGAGCTCATGGCATAAACCAGCTGACTGTCAAGGACGGAGTTCACCATTACCGCCCGCCCCATAGTATTCAGAAGAGAGGCCTGCCAAGTCGCAAGATATCTGTCGGTCTTTGCAATGTAAGGCGAGAAAGCAGCCAATGACAGTTTGTGCGTAGACAGCGGGAGACCCAGATAGGACTGAGGGAACCCTTCTCTTTTGCAGCCTAAAGAGTGTACACAGGCACTGATTAGCGGCTCGGGCATGAAGATAGGGACTGCTGTGCTTTTATTATAGTTAATTTTAAGACCTGTTGCCTCAGCAAACTGATCCCAGATTGCTTTCAATCTCTGAACCCCCTGCAGATCACCTTTCAGAACCACTAGCGTATCATCCGCATACTGAAGAACAGCGCACGGAGCATCAGCGTCAACCGGGTGTTTAATTAGAGAGACCTCTGATTGAATCATTTTCTGGAGAGTTTCAGCCACTAATAGGAAGAGGTAGGGGGATAGCGGGTCGCCTTGGCGTAATCCTCTGCGACAAGAAATCCACGGTCCAGGGCAACCATTCACCAGCACAGCAGACTTTGATGAAGACAAAATTGAGTGGAGCCAGGATATCCAGGTTTCCTCGAAGCCTCTTGCCCGAAGAATAGTGAATAGACCGAGCCAGTTCACCGTGTCAAAAGCCTTGGCGAAATCAAGTTTGAGCACCATGGTAGGCAGTTTTCTCTTGTGACAAACCTGGATCAGCTCAGCAGCAAAGATGAATGTTTCAGAAATCGAGCGTCCCTGAAGGAAGCCGGTCTGATGGAGGTCAATAACATTTGAAATTTCCTTTTGCAACCTGGAGGTCATAATCTTCGCAAGGATCTTGACACTGCAATTCTGGAGGCAGATTGGCCGGAAAGCATCGACCGAAAAGGCGTCAGGCTTCTTGGGGATCAGAACCGTAAACGACCTGTTTATTCTTTCCAGGTCCACCTCGCCCTTTTGGAAGGCCAGCAGCAGTCTCATGACCTGTGGCTTGATTAGGGGCCAGGTCTTCAAGTAGAAGGCCGGACCAATGCCATCCGGTCCGGGCGCGCTGGAGAGGTTCATAGACTTGATAGCCTGCAAAGCCTCTTGTTCAGTGAATTCCGCAGTCATCGAGGCTGGCCTTGGGCTGCTGGAGAACAGGGTGTTCACATCGAAAGACCAAGAAGAGTTCCCAAGAAGGCCAATGATGGACTTGAAAAAACTGGACACGGCAGCGGTTTTTCTGGAATGATCAGCTAGTTGCACCCCATTCACTTCAATTAATCTGATTGAATTAATCCTCATCCTTATGGTTGCTTGAGCATGGTGGAAGGTTGTGTTGGAGTCACCTTCGCAGATCGCACGAATTTTACTCCGCTGTTTCCAATAGGCAGCCCTTTCTCTAAGGACGTTGACAAGGGTCTCCTGGCAAGACTTCCTGACCTGAAACTCAAGCTGAGAAAGAGATCGCTCCTCCTCAAAGGTGTCAAATAAATGAATGATTAACTTGCAGCTTGGGATAAGAAAAGGTGGCGCCCTTGTACGCCTAGCCCAAACCTTGGCAGCCGTCCTCGTCGATTTGAGGCAGCCGGCCAGCTGACCAGCCGCGTCGGTGCACACCCGAGCACGGTTCCAAGCCGGAGTGATGTGGCTAATAAAGGATGGGTTTCGGAGCCAGGCATTCTCTAGTCTGAAGGTGGAAGGTTTGGGAATATCGGTGTCCATAGAAAGGAGAATGGGACAATGGTCCGAGGTGGGTTTTGGGAGGGCACACAGATGGGTACAGGGGAAGGCTTGACAATGTTCGACATTGGTGAAAGCGCGGTCTAGGCGAGCTAGGGTGGGATCGGCTCGGAGGTTGGACCACGTAAAGCGTCTATTTAAAAGGGGAATTTCTATGATTTGGAGGTTCTGGATGGCGTTGTTGAACGCATTGGCCAGGTTGGCATTGAAGTTCTGGTTGTTCTTATCATCCCTGGACTTTGTTAGGTTGAAGTCACCTATCAAGATCCAAGGGCCGGAAAATATGGTGCCTAGCTCATAGAGTTCGTCGAAGAAACTGTGACAAAGCCTATGATCCGAGGGAGCATAGGCATTAGTGATAGTTAAGGTGAAGTCGGAGGTTGTGGACGCGAAAGAGTTGGCGAGGGTGAATTGGCGAGGGGTTGTATTAGTGTGGTCTAGAGCTGAAGCATCCCAGGCAGTGATAACACCGCCCCTGGAGCTGGAAGAGGGGACAAAGTTAAAAGAATTTGCAATTTTCATCGGAAGGAAAGTTTTAGCTTTGAAAGTGGTGACGTCGCTAAGTTTCGATTCCTGGCAATAGTAGGAGAACTCGAAAGTACCGCGTCACGAATGGTAATGCACTTATCCGAGTCGCCTAAACCAGGAGGAGACTGAAAGAAGTGGGCTAGAGCGCCATCTTCATTCAGTTGAGCACTGCGGTTCCATACCCGGATCGACAGGATCTCCGCAACGCAGCCATCACGGTCCGCATTGCGTTTCGCGGAGATGTGCAGCTCGCTTGGCAGGTCGAGCCTATTGTTGAGCTCCAACAGCAGGCGAAGGTGGGAGAAATCGTTGCCTGATAAGCAAGCACGATCAATTTTCGCCACGTTGGAGAAGCCCTTGAAGCACTTCTGAATTTTGGACTCGTACCAGTGCTCATTCGGGAAACCTGCAACCGCAACGTAAACAAGCCACTCTGGAGTCCTGTGATACCTGTTAGGGGTTTCGTCGGGGCGGAGGAGGTTGAGGGTGGCGCCCTCAAGAACGAAGGGGCAGGCACAGTGAAGGGCGTCACGATCTTCCCGGGAGGCGCACCGCAGTAGCATTGCCCCCATTGATGATGGAAGAAGGTCCACCGGCATCATGGGGGCCATCATCCGAAGGGCGGCACGAAGAAAGGTGGGAACCTCAACCGCCACAACAGGCGGGGTGATGAAGGCGAAGAGGAGCCACTCGACCAGCTCCTCCCGGCCCGGGGACACCCAAGCCTCAGCGTACTGGCGCCGGCCATCCCAGGAGAAGCTGGAACTGGAGGAGTCGAAGTCGCCACTCTCCACGTCCTCATCGGAGCTGAGGTCCTCGGCCTGACCGTAGAGGACCAGGGAGCCGAACCTATGCCCGTCCGGGGAGGGAGAACGAGGTGGCGGCAGGCGAGGGAGCTCGTTCGCCTGAAGCCAGCCAAGTGAGAAGGAGGTCGGGGGGGGGGGGGGAGGGGGACCGCCAGTCCCTCGAGGAGGAGGACAAAACATAAATGACAGGCCCCAAAGGGGCTTTGCCCCAAGCATCAACCATGTGCTTGTCCACAAAGGTTGGGCGACAATATGTAGTTGCCGAGATGCAGACCGGCTGCGCCCCAGCAGGCTGGACCCCGGCAGGGGCCCGAGAGAGCTCGAAGTCCGGGGGCTCAGAGCGTGAAGATGGGACCATGTTGAGAGGGTCAAAGGCCGTCAGGGCATGCAGCAGCTCAGGCGAGGGAGGTGGGGGAGAGGGTGGGGGGCTGCGAATAGCGGACGAGCGGGACGCAAAGGGAACTGGCCTGACCACGCGGCGGGTGGCGGGCACAGTCACCGTCGACCGGCGCCTAGGAGGGGAGGAGGACAGAAGACGGGCAAGCTGCATCTTGTAGGAAGCACGACGGTGACCAACACCGAGGCAAGCCCGGCAGCGCACAGGGTCACGACAGTCCCTCACTTGGTGGTCGGCTGCTAAGCAGCGGTAGCAAGCAGAGGCAGGGATGGACACCTTTCATGCAATGGGTGAGGGTTTAGGAGGGGAGAGCACAGCCTGAAGGTACGAGGGAGGGTGGGTCGCAATTGCTCCCCCGGGGCCGGTAGGAAAACGTATTGTCGGACTAGAGGGAGCACATGCGTCCTTTGTCCCAACAGTCCGCGGCACAGAGAGGGTGGCAGCCTGCGCGTGCTCGGGAACATTCAATAGGGAGAGCGGCACTGTACCCAGGTGTATCTTATACAGCCATGCTCGTGCTGCTGTGTGAGATTTGGAGCAGACGGGGCAGTGACGCAGGGCTCGAGCCTCGAGGTCAACCGAGGGAGTAAAGACTTTGTAGCACTTTCCATCAACCGGGACGTTAGAACGAACAACGTTGTCAACACACAGCGGGGCACGAGCAAGGGCCGCCATGGCGGCCTGGAGGGAAGAATGTAGGAACAAGCAAGAGGGATCGAGGCTCAAGGCACCTATGACCGAGAGAATGTTCGCAATCGTCTGACTCGACACCGTTGCATGAAAGATCCCATCCTGGACACGAACAACGTTGAGGCGACTCGGACGAGGTGCAAGTAACCAACTGAGCGCATTGCTAACGAAGAAAAGGTTGAAGCGGGGGTTTCGCGATTCAGGAGTTACCCAGATGAAGGCCGGAGAGGACGAGGGAGCCAGCAGGTTTGGCACCACAGAGGTACGGAAATCCAGGAGTAGACGTTGTTGGAGAAGTTGCCCGAAGGACGACGGCGGGGACCAGGTCTGGAGGCGAGATGAGCGGTCGCGCCGAGCTGCTTCAGAGCGACGAGGAGACGGCGCCACCGGCGGTCTAGGCTCCAGGGGAGGGGCGGGGGAGGTGGTGGTGGTGGAGCTGAGGTTTGTGGGCAGAGGCGTGGAGGGGTCAGGTGGCCTGCCCGGCGGCGCGGGGTCCTCCAAGCCGGAGTCGCCAGCCGCGGGGGCAGTCGCCTCGCGAGAAGCGAGACGAGCCATCGTGTCCCCAAATCAAGTTAGTTCAATTCGTTGTCACGTGAGATTCTAATCACATCAATTTGAGCTAATCTGCCTATATGGCACCTTATTGCGCGCGATAGCGTGGCACCGACATGTGGAGCACACATGCGAGTAGGTGAGAGGGACAGAGTATAGCACTGTTGTAGAATGCTGGATATCACAATACACAGTGTGTACGGATGGTTAGTATCTTTCGTGGCTAATTTTTTTCTCATGTTTTCCTAAATCTTATATTTCGAAAAATAGAAAGTAACTAGAGAATTTGTAACTAGCTAGAAGAAGAAGCAGTAGCAGCAGCTCCATAGTCACCTCTTTTTCAGATACGAGATAAGACTCCCAAAGTAAAGACTGCGGGTCCGACCTTGACACCAAATTCATGTGCCCGCAGCCCGCCCGACTGCTAGGCGCCAGGCTAGACTTTTTTTTTTGGCCAGCGGGACCTCTAAGGGCACTGATAATGCAGACTCTGTTATGAAGTCTAAGTCTATTTATTACTTACTTTTTATTAATGTGACACTATATTTATTGAAGAGAGAGGGAAAAAACCAAGACCCTATTTCGTGTTCAAACGCTGAGTCTTCCTTCCGTTCGAGGCCGCAAGAAACCAGACGACTCGTGTTGGGGAGGGAAGTATCGAGTCGCTGGATCCCGTACACCCGCCGCCGCCCCTCTTTAGCATAGAGCCACCGAGCGGCATTCTCCAGCGCAACCGCTCAATCTCCTGCCCGCCTGCGCCATCTCCCGTCCTCGTTCGATCGGTGGAAGTGAAGAAGCCGTCGCCGCCAATATTTCAAGTACGCACGCCTCCGCAATCTCCTTCCTCCCCTCTACTCTACTACTCATCTCCCATCGAACTGGTAGGAATATGGCGAGCCAGCCTTGTTTTATGCAATACAGTAGTAGATCAATCATTGCTGAGTCTCTGATATTGCTCAGTCATTGGAACTTTGGAGAATCTTTGATATAGCAATACAGTAGTCTGAATCCTCCACTAATACAAGTCTGAATCCTTCACTAGTTGTTTATTTACTCGTCCATCTTATTTTACAGGTTCATGATCAGGACATAAAAGTGTTGATGGATTCTATCTCATCTGGAGGGTTGATGGCTTCTATCTGGTTTACTGTATCTTTGCCGGTTCAATGATTTATTGTATTTCCTGTATGCGTCGGGTGATATTGTTGAGAGATATAGGGTGGATCACATGGCAGTATGGCACAGCTGATCAGCATTTTTTTTTCAGAGTAATAAATGTCTTTATCTATAGAAACTACTATTACAAACTCTGCATTGTGAACCATAGTTTCTTATGATGGAGTCTCCGAGGTATAGACTCTATGGGTAGAGTCTGCACTGTGAGTGCCCGTATGTGTTCGTTGAAAATGATTTATAATTTTGCTTTTTTCTATATTTCAGGTGCCTAAAATAATTTTAGATAATTTTAGACAACACTTCAACTAGTATATGTGCACTGTTATTTTTATGATTAGTTATTCATTTTTATGTCATGACATATTAAATTTTTGTCCTTATCTTCCTATCGAAATAATTGTAAATTGTTAATTATTTTTGTGCTAACACAAATTATATTCTCTTAGATTTGTAGTTTTATCTAACGAGTTTTTGATATTGGTACCGAGAATTGCAGGTTGCGCATACAAAATTGTAATGAACGAAACCTGCAAAGTATAAAGTATATGCAATAACTGTCGCCGGAAAGAAAACTAAATTTCAGGCACCTGAATTTTAGCAAATCCCATAGTTTTATACAACTGTGCTATATTTTTAGTTTCTAGACAAGTTGAGTTATTTTGTGTTAATTACAACTATTCTTTTGTCACTATAGCATTTCTTTCTACAAAAACATACTCCTATGTTTTCCCTGTTTTATTTGTAACTATAATTTAACGCCAGAGACTCAGAGTATTCGGTGTGTTCCCAGCTAATAACGTTAGCTGCTTCCTTCTGTGCTTCTTTTTGTAAACTGAAAACCCCATTAACCTACTTGCTTTCTAAAAGCAGCGTTAATCTTTATCAGGAAAAAAAGAGGAAAATATCAAAGGATAAGCATGAGTATGAATCTATTATCTGTTCATTCATAGTTTACTTGATCAAGGACGCAACGTCCTTTCAGAAGTCTGAACAGATTAACGGTATTCTCAGCAAGACAGCGATCATCGCACAGGAATACACACCGTTTTGCAACGTAAGGCTGTCTCCAACGGTGGAGAGGCAAAAGCGCGACCCATTCCAGCATTTGGGTAGCCTACAGTGGAAGGACACATGACGCAAAATGCTTCATTTCCATCAAAGAACGCAACAGCTGACCCAAAAATCCTCCATCGCAACCTCTGGCGAGTCCGCCGGCCTGGGCACCCCGGCCTCCCCGCTGCCACTTCCCCTCCCCGCCATCGCTTCCCTCCCCGCTACAGTCCCGCTCCACACCACGGCTTCCCCTTCCCCTCCCCTCCCCGCCGTGTTCCTGCTCCTCGCCGCGGTCCCGCTCCTCACCGCCACCGGGTGCACGCCACCTCCGCGCCCAGCCACTGCGTTCCTGCTCTTCGCTCCCTGCCTCACGCCCGCTCCCCACTGCGGCCCCACGCCCCGCAGCGGCCGCTCCTCGCAGCGCGGGCGGGAGGCAGAGGCGGATGCGCTGCGCGAGCGGCTCACCTCGGCGGCGCGGAAAGGAGGTGGCCGCAAGCTCCGCCCGGCTGCGGCGACCTTCAGACCGGCGAGGACCAGCGGGTGCACGTCGCCAGCTCCGCGCCCGGCCACCGCGTTCCTGCTCCTCGCTCTCCGCCTCGCCCCTTCCGCGCTCCAGTGTTTGCGTCGTGTCTCTGGGAGAACGCATCTTTGCGTCTCCTTCAAGCACGTAGGCAAAATGGGTCTCAAGTTTGGGTGAGCCGTTGGAGAGCGATTTTGAGAGGCAAACACATTGTATATGACCAATTTTGGGTATATGGGTTGTGTGTGGTTGGAGACAGTCTAAGCCGCCCAACTGTTAAGACAGAAAAGAGTCATGCCTAAACTCTTCTGAATTCTGGTACTCCTTGCTCAGCAGGCGGGCGCCCCGCGTTGCTCAGAGAGGCCTCCATTACGCTGCTCTGTGCTCTGGATGAACCACTATTTCCGAATTGGTTGGGCGAGATTTTTCAGACAAGAACAAGACAACAGGTACGGTGGACTCCCAAAGTCAAGACTGTGGCCCCCTACCTTGACACCAAATTCATGTTGTATTATTACTACCATTAGACTTTTTTTGGCCAGCGGGACTTCTCATGTGTTGAAAATGAGCTATTTTGGCTCTGTTCGCTTCAGCTGAAAAACTGAGCTGATTTGGGCTGAATCTGATTTGTTGTGAGGGGAAATACTGTTCCAGAGCTGAAAAATATGTACTGTTTAGATGAAGCGAACAGAGCCTTTGTGTTTCAACTTGTTTTTAAATATGGCAGCATTTCTTTCTACAAAATTATGTTTTCCATGTTTTATTTCTAAGGATAAAATGCATTTTTTTAACTTCAGAGTATTCTAGGGGTTCCCAACTTAACATGCAAAACCTCTAATTGACTCACTTTTGTTAATCGAAATTATAGGCCACTAACTTTTGAAAACACTTTTTTGACTAAAATATATTCGATTTCAAGAATTTACATCTTAATTCACTTGACAAAAATGGTCACTCAAATATGTTTATGAATGTCGAAACATGAACTAAATATCATATTTGCTGCCGGTGCCGCTAGCTTGACTGCTGCCACACGCGCAGACCCACGCGTTCTGTGTCCGCCCTTTCCAGTCGGGAGAGCGACGCGAGGTTGTGGCCGGATATAAGGTCAGAGCATCCGCCGTCAGTTTACAACAATGTACACAGAAGCTTCATTTCACATCAACAAGGGAATTGTTTTTTTTTTCGTTTGAAGATACATTCAAGAGGAAAATAAAGCAGCACTACTAGTTAGATACATAGACGGACAACCGATTTGGATGTTTTGAACATTAATAATTAAATAAGACGATATAAGAGCCAATCATGAATATTTAACTGTAATTTGGAATTGGTTAGAGTTGGATCTTGAGGACCTATCATTAGCAGCCTTTAGCTGCTCCAGTATTGCTTGGCTTAGTGCACGGTTATCCTCATCACCATCGACCGTAACCTTTTTCAGGTTGGTCAAGTGTTCAATGCCAACGATGCTCCTCTCCGCCACGTGTCTGGACCTGGAGTGGAAGCGCAGTTCAAACATCTCAAGCATTGCCATGGATCCTTCCTCAAATTTGATAATTTTGGGTAGATAACCTCCAAATATCAGGTCCGTAAGCACCGGAAATTTGTGGTTAGCACATGCAACCAGCTCATCACGGCCCTTATACCATTCCCAACCCACGCACAAAGTCTTGAGGTTGGGCAGCATACACAACACGGCAAAGAGATCATTGTCAATAAGGGTGGTACGCGCCATGGTAAAACTAACAAGGTGTGCAAGTGACCCGATCCATTTGGGCAAACCATTGATGATGTCACCTATTATCCAAAGGGTTCGGAGAAGTCGAGGTGGTGTTGGTAGGTGATGGAGAAAGTTTAGTATCTTGCCACCATCATCACTACTTCCAGGTCGTCCTATTAAGAGCCACTGAAGGGAGTGCATTTGACCTATGGACAAAGCAATCTCTTCAAGAACCTTCTCTTCAATGGTCTTATTGTTGTCGATGGTCAGGTCTAACTCTTGCAATTGCTCTAGTTCACCAACCTCTTGGGCCACTTTAGAGTCATTTCCAAGACATACCCTGCACAACACACGTAGGGCCTTCATTTTGTATATTCCTTGGGGCAAAGTCCACATAGCACCCCAAAAATCATCTTTGTTGGAGAACCGTATGTCCTCGAGTTTCTCTAGCTTTGTGATTGTTTCGGGCAGCTCAGTAAGGAGTGTGTGAGCTAGATCAAGTATCTGTAAATGCTTTAGATTCTCAATCAGCCTAGGCACCTTGCTTATGTTTGTGCATCTCAAGCTTAGGAACCTAAGTAGGTATAAATTGCAGGCATATCTCACATGCTTGTTTGTTACACCCTCACAATCTTCTAGGTCAAGCACCCTCAAGAGGACAAAGTTGCCTAGATTTTTCAAGAGCTTCGGTTGCCCATGGAGCTGGAACATGCTCAGTGATCGAGCATGCTTCATGTTCAAAATATCCTCACTTCGAGGGCATTCACCATTTCTCTTTGCTACAAAATCTACACTTTCTATGTTAGCATGGATCGAGAGGCGACGTATCTTGTCATACAACATCCCCTTATATTGTCCTCCATGCAAACTAAGAAAATTAGACTCCAAAGACTTGGACACCATGACCTCAAGAAGCATGTCATGCACACTATACCTTTGCTCATTCCAGGCATGGCCCTCCAAATGGCCTACCTCTTCAATCATGTTCCTACTCATGAGTTCGTCCAAGTAAGATTCTGCAACCTCCCACATAGTCAACCCTCTCTTTTGATGAATCAATCCTTCAGCCATCCATCTATTCAGTAACCGATGCTTTCTTATCACATAGTTCTCTGGAAAAATACTGAAGTACATCATGCAACTCTTAATATCATGAGGGAGGTGATTGTAGCTAAGTGTGACAATATGCTTCATCCCCTCAAGGGTAGGGTGGATCTCCATGTGAGAACCAAGTGATTTGCAAACTCTATCCCACTTATCTTTGCTTCCCGGTGATTTGTACCCTACTAAAACACTAGCAATGCTAACAATGGCTAATGGCAATCCACCACATTTTTTCAAGATGTCACCCATGACATCTTCAAACTCCTTGGGGTACGTGGCATCCATGGAGCCAAACACTCGGCTGACGAACAACTTCTTGGAATTTTCAAGCTTAACGGGTTCCATTTTATGAATGCAATGGCCATTAGCACTATTAGGACTGCATGCATTGGCCACTGTTTCTATCCGAGTGGTCACGATGATTCTACTACCTTTATTGTTCTCTGGCATCTTGGATTGGATTGCGTCCCATGCTCGTATGGTCCAAACATCATCAATGACTATGAGGTACCTGGTTTAAGCATGCGTAATATAGTTAGTTTAGTCCTATATATAGAAGGCAATTAATGACCCTGCTGTATGTACAAAATTAATGAATGAGAATGTTTAGACGTAGCCTCTGTTTTTTAAAAAAAGGTTAACACATTATTAACTCAAGCTTGGTAAAGGTTACAAGAATAATAGGTGTTAAAAATTCATACGACTGCATCTATCAAACTGCTTGCCTTTGTCCTCTCGATGTTCACGTTCTAATAACGAGTACTTATATGGATACTTTCTTATCTTTGCCTAGTTGTGATAGATTTTAGTTACCAATTGCACTATACTCCTTATAATAACAATTCATTGTTGTTGTCCACATTGCCACACACGTCTGTGTATTTGATATATACCGCTATAAAACCTTAGTTTGAACAATATATGCTCGACCTAAAATTAGATAGGTGACCATTGCTTCTTTTACACACACACACACACACACAAGGTCCTGTTTGTGACGGTTTCAGCTCCTTGCAACAGTGTGTGGAGGAGCTAGAGTAGTGAAGAAAAAATAATTATTTCCTCGATTTTAGTTTATTTTTGGGTAATTACTTCATGTTAGGCGGCTGTGCATTTGTCACTCCGCACGCACACGCACCCGAATCAAACCGTAGAGCTGGCCCATCCCAACATGTGTGAACGCTGAGAGACCAAAGGGTCGCGTGCCTGTTCATTTCCCCTCCTCCCTGTCTCTCTCCTCTCTCTTGGTCGTCTGTCCGGTGCTTTGGGCGATTTTCTCTATAATGGATCCACTGCAATCATAGTTTCAAATAGCCGGCTATAGCCCTGCTATAGCTTCGATATAGCCTTTTGAGCGTGTTGCTGCTAAATAAATTTACGTATAAATTTCCGCTATAACATTATTTTAGCCCACTATAGCCCCGCTATAGCTTATTGTGGAGTGTCGCCGTTATTTGCTGTAGCCCGCTATTTAAAACATTGCTGCAATCCTAGGCGGACCCGACCAATTCAGGTGGACCAGCCATTCCCCGTCGCCGCAGCAATGCCAAGCTAAGCAGTTTTTTTCCCCTCTGGCGCTGTCGTGTGGTTCTGGTGGCCCTGAGTGGTCATCAGGGCCTCCTCCTAGATCTCTCCGCTCTTTCCCCCACGCGTTTCGTTTACCCGGCGTCGTGTTTTGTGGTTCACTCGTTCGATCCATCTGTAGATCTGCGCCACGTAGGCGACGCAAGGCGAGGTTAGGTTTAGCTGCGTCCGCCCCCCCCCCCCCATGTGATTTCTATTGGGAGGAGGAGTAGGAGCATGAGCAGGAGCGTTGCTTGCTGGAGAGGAGATGCGCTGCCTTTCTGGTCCTTGCGTGCACGCTATGCAAGGTTTTCTCCCCCTACTTTCGCCAGACCGGTAGGCTTTAGCATGCTGGCTTGTGGTGCCTTTGCTTACTGGTGTACTAGGTGATGATGACTGTATTCCAAATGGAGGAATTAAACTAGGTAATTATCTGTTAGACGATTATGACAGTTAATCTCACTCTCCTGTCTAAGCCATGGGGTGCTTACCAGGTTTTGATGTATGTGTTTCTCTTGTGATTTCAGTTATGTGGATAAGGATTTTCTGAATTGGTGAGGGAGCTTTTTGCCTTATGTCATTTTCATAATTTTCGTAAGAATAGAGGTGAGTATCTTAAAATTAAATTTAAGGTGCAACTTTCTAATATTTTCACAATGTCGGATGTAGTAATTAGAAAGTAAAAAAAAGATCATTATAGATCTTATATACTAAATCCGTTCCAATTTATAAGTTGTTTGACTTTTTTGACCCCAAGTTTGATCACTCGTCTTATTCGAAATTTTATGTAAAATACGACTTCTTTGGTTATGATTCGCTTTATTAATAAAAGTTCTTCAAGAATGATTTAAATTTAACTCGTTTTACGTAAATATTTTGAATAAGACGAGTAGTCAAAGTTAGAGTTGAAAAAGTCAAACGACCTATAAATTAGAATGAAGGGAATAAGTATTAAGAACATATACCATTGAACTCATAATAGCTATCTACTAACGTGTTTCTAAAATTTGCTACTGTTATATACAACAATGAGCTCAAAGTTCCGAGACACACATGCTAGTGTTCATAATCAACGTTTCACTATTAAAAAAAAATGGACCTAGTTACTCCGATATTTGCTTTTAAATTACCTACCTATATGCATTATTTATGCATAAAAGCCAGCTTAAAGGACACATATATACCTACTTCATACATACATATAGACCATTATACTTACACAACTAGTCAACAATGCTGATAACTTGCACGGAACCATTCCATACACTTTCCACATATTAAAATATTAACTTATTAGGTCCAATTTTCTCAATTGTAAGTGTAAGTGGTGAGTAAAACCCGAAAAGAGATACATATCTAACCATCGTGACCATAGATAATGCAAAGTGCATTGTTAGTTCTCAAACTTTGACCCATGTATCATTTAATTAGATAGTTCTCCATACATTCCAATATATAAAAACAATTGTTCCAAGATATGTTATTATTGAAATATTATTTTTTTGGTTTAAATAAAAGATTGTGTTGCCCACAGCTTTTTCTTAAGCCTGAAATCCACTTAAAAGCTCCAGACGCTAAGCCTAGTCCCTAAATTAGCTGCATTGTGAGTTCTCAAACTTTGACCAATGTATCATTTAGATACTCCCTCCGTCCACAAATAATCGCACTTTTTTAACTTTTACGATTCTTGTTTGACCAGTTATCTTATTTTATTTTTTTTAATATATGGTATTTGTTTTGTTATGACTTATTTTATCATTAGAGATACTTTCATAATAATTTATTTAATTTATTATTTGCATAAAAAAATTAAATAAGACAGATGGTCAAACACGAATCGTAAAAATCAAATAAATGCAATTATTTGTGGACCGAGGCAGTAGTTCTCCATATATTCCAATATATAAAAACAATTGTTCCATGATATGTTATTATTGAAATATTAATTTTTTTGGTTTAAATAAAAGATTGTGCTGTCCACAGCTTTTTCTTTAAGCCTGAAATCCACCTAAAAGCTTCAGACGCTAAGCCTAGGCTCTGTTCGTTGGAGCTGAAAAGAAACGCTAATTTTAGGCTCTGTTCATGCTTATTTTCAAGTCTATAACAATATTTCCTCTCATCAGCCAAAATCAGCGCTTCTTTTCATCCTTGATAGAATTCGTGGGAACCATCCCCCACCCCACCCACCCCATGACACACACACACACACACGACCACCACGGCCGTGGTATTTCCTAAATCTTACTTTCTCCATTCTAATTTATTTGTCGTTTGACTTTTACCCTTAAGTTTGACCACTTATCCTATTCAAAAATTTATGTAAAATATTACATTTTTTTGTTATGACTTGTTTTATTAATAAAAGTTCTTCAATAATAATTTAAATTTAAATCTTTTGTGTAATTTTTTAAAAAATATGAGTGATCAAATTTAAGATTTAAAAAGTCAAACGATTTATAAATTAGGACGTAGAAAGTATATTTAAAGAAAATGACTAGATGGAATTGGCAACCAGAATAACATAAGCAGAAGCTCGATATACAACATACTGTAGCCTGTAGGACAGTACTAGTACCTTTTGTCCGCGAGAAGCTGCTCGAGTCTTTTGGCTAACCCGTTGACATCCAGGTCGTCGATTGCACCCAGGGCAGCCTCTTCCTTGACGCCTCTCTCGTCAGCTGTCTCGGGCTTCACGACCTGCCGGAGAAGGTTCGTGAGCAACGCCTTGAGGTCCCTGCTCGGCTCGAAAGCCTGAGACACGGACACCATGGCCTGCCACGGGAACTCCGCTTCCAGCAGCCGGCACACCTCCGTGGCCAGCGTCGTCTTGCCGAGGCCGCCGAACCCCACAATGGAGAAAACAGCCTTGCGTTCACCTTCCTCCCCGCCAACGACCGGCGCCTTATTCAGCCGTGCAGCCAGTTTATCAGCCTGCTCCGCGATGCCGACCAGGCGGCGCCGGCGGTCCGCGTCGTTAGCCGGAGCCGACACTGCTGGCATGGGCGCAGGGGGTAGCAGAGGCGGGGAGCGGCGCAGAGCGTCTCGGTTGACGCCGAACCGCGCCTGGCGCTCGCTGATGGCGACGACGCGAGCACGGAGAGCGCCGATCTCGCCGGCGAGGCGGCGGCGAGACGGGAGCGTCCCGAGCAGGCGTCCCAGCCAGGCGCGCACGCCGTCGCTGCGCCGGGGCTCGACGCGGAGCGTGTAGAGGTCGATGCAATCCTCCGCGTCGTAGGCGGCCTCGCGGAGCTGCGTCATGCACACCTGCAGGAAGCGGTCGACGGCGCCATCCTCTGCCTCGGACTGCATGATGAGGAGGGCGTTGATGGCGTCGAGCTCGTCCCGCAGCTCAACAACTTGGCCGCCGACGCCACGGAGCTGCTGGTACTCTGAACTCAGCAGCTGCCCCGCGTTGCTCAGCAAGGTTTGCGCCGCGCCCTCCATGACCCCTCTCCTCGTATAATGTAATGGAATGGAGTAAGAAGAGCTCACAGAATCGAAGGAGCAGTTTGGGTGAGATTATAAAGCTGCTGGTCACTCTGGGTGTCTCAAGATTGCTCGGGATAACCATGAAACTATTGGGGTGGACTCGCAAGTCAAGGCGAGCTGGCCGCCCCGACCAAAAAACTATTGGGGTGGCTGTGGCTCCCGCCGGTAACGTTTGTCCCACTGCCCAGTCCTGTCATTGTCCTCGTCAGCTCAATGCCACGAACTTGCCAAACGCGGCCACCTGCGTCGCTGCGTGCCTACAGCACCCATCAGCTTCTGGTGTTTAAATTTGAGCAGCTATTACTGTTGATAGACAAAAGGTACTGTTTTGGTGTTCTAGATGTGAACAGATAAGGAGAAGTTTCCTTTGGAGAAGAGAGACCCCGGACAGTGTTTGTGGAAGACGTTCCTTCTTAAACTGGTCTACTAGGTGCCTGCCGAAAACAAAAGGGGGTTTGGGAGTCCTAGAGCTTTGTTGTAAAACACACGGACTTTCTATCCTAGGAGGAAAAGAGAAGAAAGAATCCTAATACTAATCCGTTTGTATGTGGGTTTTTATCGAAACTCTTAGTCCTTGGTAGGACTATATACGTGGGAGCTCTATGTTGTAATGAGAATATTCAGAGAAATAAAGAATAGTCTCACTATCTTGTGTCTACTTGTTCTACTATTTTCATCTGCTATGTTGATCAAGAGAGACAGAGAGAGAAAAGTCCTAACCGTTGGCGATGTGTTTTATAACACGTTATCAGCACGACATGCTCTGCGTCGACATCGCCGTTGAAGTTGCCGCCGATCTTCGCCGTCGTCGCTTGTGCCGACGTCCCTGCTGCAACTATTTCGACGACGTCGACATCTCGACGTTGCTAGCAAAACGGATCTGCTATCTCTACCTGCATCTAATCTGCACTACATCGACATGAATCGTCGTTGTCAATCAAACAGCTCTACGACAATGTCCAACGCCCTACGCGGTATGTATCTACTAACTACTGCCCTACGCGGCATGTGAAGTAGATCAAATTGACATCCTATCTCAGGTATGAATAAATCATATCTAGCAGATTCCATCTATCCCGACCATTCGAGTTGGGCCTACCTTTTCTATATCTAGTAGGTACAGGTACTCGAAGTACATGTATTTTTTTTCAATTACATGAGTCGTATCTAGGGACTATTGCCTGTTACTGGCTTGAACGTCACGAATCGAGGAGCAATGGCATGAAGAAATAAGGCTCTGTTTAGATCCAGTGCAAATTGCAACTGCAACTAGTCACATCAACGTTGCGGCACATGCATGGAGCATTAAATGTAGACGAAATGTTTGCATGTTTGTACTTTTTGCATGTGCATCACGAGACGAATCTTTTAAGCCTACTTGGGCCATGATTGGACAAAAGTTGTCAAATACAAACGAACGTGCTACAGTGCAGAATTGCAACTGCAACTGGGATCTAAACGGAGCCTAAAATCCATGCACGTCAGCATCCCTGCAGAAAAGAAAAGGCTGCCTGATACTTATCACCACTACTTTATTTGTCCAGTCGGCATACCCATGTTCCACGTATTGGCCTGGATGCCACACCCGAGCGCCACCACAGCCTCCCTGCCATGTGGCTTGCATGCCATGAATACATAGAGCGCTCGGCACCCTCAGGCTCAGCTCTCGCTTTCGGGTTGCGGCCAATGGACTATCGCACCCCGCTGACCGCTCACCACGGACTGAATCCCATTGGTGAAGAGCTTGCGCGCTGTTGGCAGAACCATGCATGATGCAAGCTGTTGCCGTTGCATCATCTGGAAATATCGGTCGTTTGGGCTCCGATGAGCCATTGCCGCTGTTGTGGCTAGCAAGAAGAATCTGAGAAAGGCTACGGGCTATGCCGTCAGGCGTCAGAACTCACGAAGAGAGAATATAGCAGGATTTTTAGTCACCGATCCCAACATGAGTTTGGACTGTGTACGAGAAAACATGACAAATTATAAGAATTTGAGTCGTGAAAAAGAATTCCATAAAATCCAGCATTATTAAGAAGGGTCCAATAAATTTGAAATTTATAAAGAACACCTTGATTCTTGTAGGATTGGTCAAATATTCTTACAGAATGGTGCCTATATTCTCCGGTAACTGTGAAGCGATGGTGTTTTCTAAAAATACCGTTGGAAATATTGGTTTCAAAGAAATTTTCTGATTAATTAACCTAGACCCTCTGTTTATGTATATTTACTGTATTTCTTATACCCGTATGTATAAGAGCATGTATATCATTAAATCTGAAGTATATTGATTCTGAAATTTTTCTACGCTTTGAATTTAAATCCTAAAAAATTATTAGGATGTTTCTGAGAATATTTTTGCATAACCATCCACTGTCTTCTTGCACTTTACTATTTGTTTACGTGCAGTAAACCTGTATGCACATGATTTTGTTATAATAATATATGCATACTTTCATAAAGAAATAATATCCTAGACTTATTATGAATGAAATAAATATTTGTTGCGGTCATTATTATTAATTAAATCAATGTAGGATATTTGACTACCGTTGAAGTGTAGTGATAATTACTTTGCAGAATGAGAATGTGGTCGAGATAAGTAACAAATGCATTATAGAACTCACTGCATGAGTAAAATCTCAAATTATGATCACAGAATATCATATTATATTGAAAGTTGAATTTTCAACCTTGTATGCTAATAGTTTGAGGTATAAAATGCTGCTCTATAAAAAATAGCCTGAAGCTTTGTACTAAATGTCTAGAAGATAAGATGATACATAAAATTTTATCAATATAATATTCTCGAAGAAATGTCTCTTGTGTATAGAGTATCATAGAGCAATGTAATACATGAAGTGTTTGAATTTACCATTACTCAAATAAATTGAGTTGGATTTTTAGACAGCTAAATCAGGATATTATCGATTGCAATAAATTTGAATTTATGGCTTGCATATGTTACACCTCTTGAAGGCTTGTGACTGTACATCATAACTGTCGAATATTGAGCACGAAGCTACTACTTGTCGAGTATAGAAGTTAAGACATGTAGAATGATATTATTTTGAGCATTTAAGGGTTTTCTTGAAGAAAAAATTAAATCATGTGCTTATAGATTTGTTGAATTTTAAGGTAATATCGTGAAGTATTGATAGTAGTAGTCGTGGTGCATTGAGTTTTTATTCTTGTTGAATTAAGTGATTAATGATTAATTTATTAGCTTGAAGGCAAATATGAAATATTTTATATTTTTAATTGCAATTGTTATCTGAAGTAATATATGTTAATTTCTCATCGAATAAATAAGATTTATATGTTCCACATATAAGAATTTTCTTTTGCCTATTTAAATAAGTTTTGCAATAATGTTATCCACAAAGAAGCCTCGGTTAACCATGAAGGTTATAGTTCGTTGTGCATCTCTACCATGTTAGGTAGAAGAGAAACTTAAATTCACTAGAAGCACATGAACAATTGGACTATACTGGCACATGAGTTGATCCTACAAGGATTAGCCAAGAAATAGTATAATCCTAAAACTAAGTGTTTAATACTTCAACCCAAAACTAGAAGTATATGTTCTACCCTAACTCTGTCATTGTACACTGAATAGTACATTAGATATATGAATATTTCATGCCATAACTAACGGATACTAGAAGTATAATTGGATTCTATGGAGCACTAGAAGTGATCATTCATAAATGATGCATGAAGCAAATTACTACTTGAATTAATTATGACATGAAAAGGGGGAGGATTATTGGGTAAAGGTATAAGAAAATATGGGTAATATATGTATTTAATAGGCATAGACTTCCTAAATCTATCTTTAAATGCATGTATCAAGACTTGAAATTTTGCCCGCGTTCCTTCGGCCGAGTTAACTTTCTATACTGCACTAATTTTAAGCAAACTTACAGCTTTGTATTTTGTTGTTATCTACTATGTTGGACTAAATATCAACATTCCACATTACACATGAATGTGTATCACTATGTTGTGCTCTCGTTGAGCTGCAGTATTAGCAAAGCAGCTATATGTGTAGCTAGTAGCTACCTTTGCACTTCCCTCATAATTAAAATTGGCTAGCCAGCATGGTATGTCTATATGGTTCTCGTTGAACTCAAAAATAAGTTGCTTTCAACGCATTGCATGCATAAACAATAGATTGGTCTATGGCCAAGTCGCCTGAAATCAAGGAGAGTGAGTTAATATAAAATTTGCTCAATAGAGACTAACCCAATTGGTGGGATGTATAATTGTGGAATTAAGATGGTGGATAACACACTATATGATGATTTAGGATTTATGAAGAGAAGGCATTAAGGGAATTTTGCATTAATAGCAATTAGAAAATTCTAGAAGAAATTCCATGTGAATTTGAATGTTATTTATTTTATATATTTGAAGTATATGTTCCACTGTTATGTATGCGTACTTGATCAAATTTTTGGGCTAAACAATAAAGAAGTTAGATAATACAATAGTTTTATGAACTATGATATGTGCATCACGAGAAGAACATCCCTAAGTTTGTAGAGATGCTGAACATCCATAATTGCACTTTATGTATTCTAGCTCACTGCATATAATGTATAATAACCCCATGTGTCGGGTACCAAAGTATGGGGTACCTAACTTCGATGCACAAACATACATTCTCAACACGGCCCGGCCCAGATAAGGCTAGCGGAAGCCCACGAGGGCCGCGCCTACGGAGGCCCATGACGATGCTGCATCAACGACAACCTACCCTCGGGAAAGCAGCACCCTCGGGCGCCAATTCTCCGATTCTCCCAAGCCTCCCCGAGAGAGCTCGGGAAAGCAGCACCCTCGGGCGCCAATTCTCCGATTCGCCCGAGCCTCCCCGAGAGAGCTCGGAAAAGCGGCACCCTCGGGCGCCAATTCTCCGATTCGTCCGAGCTTCGCCATCCCCCTCGAGCGCAATCTCTCAAAGGCATCCCATGCATAGTTGACGTCAGCAAGAGCAATCTTGGACCACAAGGGACCTCTCTGACCACTTTACAGGCATGGTCCCATCGGGTGGACCCCTCGACACAACAGCGCCCCAAACACGCACGTTCGCCATACCAACTGCCCCTTCTCCTCTGGCAGGCGATCTGACGGTCCTCCTCCTCCCACGCCGCTACAGAGACAGTCAACCGTACGGCTCCCCGGGCTGACGAGGAGATTCGCCAACCACGACGGCGATTGCCATACTCCGGCCACACGTGTGACACCAGGAAATGGGGGACGATAGTCGTCCGGCCAACCCAGGGGAATGGGCAAGCCTTACGACCGGTCTTGCCAACCCCCTGGAATGTACCTCCCAGGGAAAAAGAAGCGCCCGAGGGAGGACACTCCCCCCGCTCTGTCCCATCGAGCCCCCGATGGCACCAAAGCTTCTCGAGCCTCGGGAGCTTGTACCCGGAGGTCAACCTATCTACTCGTTGCACTATGCAGGGACGGACACGACAGCATGACGTATCACCATGTATCCAACCATGACCAGCACTGTGAGGCGCCTTGGAACTCACCAATGGAACAGTGGTAGACTAGCCGAATGACTAATGCCATGCCGCCGACGCGCCAAGACGAAGGCGTGGCTGACGATCGCCACCAGTCATCACCAACTCCGCCATGCCGAGTATTGTGACATAGGGCAACACATGTAACTCTAGCCCTTCCCTTGTAACTATAAAAAGGAGAGCAGAGGCCAGCCTTAGACAATCTCTCAAGCTCACAAACACTCACGGCCACTCTACAACATACTACAACAAGCAATCTGTACGCATTTAGACACTCGTAAGATACTTGGGAGCACTTCCCTCTCTCGTTCAGCTTGTAACCCCTACTACAAGCACCCCGGTGTAAGGCAACACGACTCGATCTCACACTGGACGTAGGGCACTCATTCCCTGAACCAGTATAAATCCTGTGTTCCCCCTTGCACACCACCCCGTAACCTCAACCGTAAAACACAAATTTACTAGCCGGTGTTAGCCACGCTAAAACTAACACCGACAGTTGGCGTGCCAGGTAGGGGCCTTTTGTGTGTTGACTCGGGTTACGGATGACTGACATCTCCATGACGCTTCCTGCTGGCGCGGTGCTCCGGTTCGGGAGTCTTGACTTCGTGGCCACCGGCCACGGGCTCGAGATGAACCCGCGACCAACCGAGCCCCGCACCATCATCGTCCTGACTCCAGCCCATCAGTCGGCCAGGGAAGAGACCACGGCGACGCTTCCTCCCGTCCCAGAGGACGAGGGGAACGCCGCACGTCGCACTTCACGGCGGACCAGGAGGAAGAGGCGCAACCACGCCAACCTGCCCCTGGCCGCGGAAGGTGCGGCCAACCAGGTGCCCCCAGCAGGGGACGCCAACCCGGCGCCAGCCGCCACCCCGACACCTCCGGCGCTGGCAGCCGCGCGCCCGTGAACCACCCAAAGGCTGGGCGGGGGCGGGAACGCAGCGCCGATGGGTCTCTCTCCGCCCTCATGGCGGGAGGGTGACGGCGCCGTCATCTCTCTTCGGGCTCCAGAGCGCTGTGGACGCCCACGTCCGCGCGGTCCGCGCTCTGTTGCACGATCTGGTGGAGACACCTGTCCACCGCCTCGAGCGTCTAGATGACCTCGTGGGCGACCACGTGGCTTCTCCACCGTCTTCTCCCGGGAGCAATCCCAGGGCGTATGGCGGGGAGGAGACCACAAGGGCAAAGGGTTTCTGTGGCGAAATTTTTTGTCACAAAATGTTCACTTTTCGCCACAAACCGACCTTTGTGGCGACTTTCTAAATCGCCACTAGTCGCCACAGATACTTGCCTCACAAATACTCTAGTGATGATTTTTCATTCCCCACATATACCCATGCTCATTAGTGACAAATTATGGTGCCACTAGTAAAGTGACCATTTATGGCCCCAATTGTTGCCACAAAAACATATGTATCAGTGGCAAAAAAAAGCCACTCAGAATATATTTAGTGGTGAGAATAGTTGACACTACTATAGAGTTTTTATGACAATTTGGTTGCCACAGTTACCGTTATAAAAGTAATGAATTATATGGCCACTAAAGACTACATATCGGTGACCAAAGTTTCACCATTATAGATGTTTATTGTGCCAATTTTTGTTCTCACGATTTTAGTTACAACCGTGTCTACATGATTGCCACAGTTTATATGGGAAAAAGTGGTGCCTTATCAACACAAATACATTTTATTTGTGATGTTACTTGTCCTCACTTATATATTACAAAGGTAAAACTTTTCCTCACAATTATATTTTTTTGTGAGAACTGACAAGACATGTTTTGTCGACAATTTCATCACTAAAAACATATCATTTGTGTGAAAATATTGGTAATAACAAGTTTTGTCACAAGATAAAGTCTCAATTGTGTGGAACAATAGATGTTGTGGCGAACCATTTATCATTATTAACCATATTTTAGTGACAAAAATGGCTCGACAAATATACATTGTAGCGATGTAGTTCTCACAACTGTAGATAAATAATACTAATTTTAATAATTATTTAACCAGGATAATGTTGCAACCAAGCAAATACACAAAACTTAATAACACTTGAAACTCTCAAAATAACTCACACTATTTTCAGATCTCAAACATTTATTCAACTATAGGTGTTAAAGTCTAAGATGGAGGCGACGAAGCACTAGACTGAATGCGTGCAAAGAAATCAGCCATTTGTTGATCAAGTTGCTCTCTCACTAGACGCGCAACTTCTCCACTTTGTGTTTGACGCAAAGAACTAAGCTCTTCACGCTGGAATTGTTGCTCTTCTTGTAACTGTGCATTTGTTTCGACCACCGTCGAGACCTGGCCTTCCAAAGCTTGTTCTCGTTGCTCAGCAGCCTCAGCACGTTGCTTAGTAGCATCTGCACGTGCTCGAGCTGCAGCTTCCCGCCGTTCAGAAGCCTCGATTTGTGCCTGCAATCTGATTCTTTCCTCGGCCACTCGGTTTACAGCACGAATACCAACACCACGTGAATGGTTTGGCTTTCGACCAAGAACTAGGGCAAAGTGCTCCACTATTGGAACAGGCGTAGAAGAAATCTTTTCTTGATGTGTCCCAGCAACTTCTTGTAGTTTGGTCTGCAAAGCATGACACAACAAACAAATCAAGAACCCATATACTACACAATAGGAAAAATGTTCATCCTTTGAACAGTAAGTATGATATCAAATTCGCTCTAGAATAATGTAATATGCACATGTTCTCAGAATTGCTGCTGTTCATAAAAATTCTGCAGACACGCCATATTGTTCATGATTAGAGTTGTACCATGTCATATATTGCAAACACATCATAATGACTAGAATTTTCAACTCATTAAATGAAAATACATCAGAAACTATGTGGCATAGATAATAACCATGAAACAGTGATACAGAATTCTATTACGATATTTTTTTTTATACAAAATCACGCCACATAGTCCTAATTCAAAAGGCAGGATAAAAAAGACATAAATGTGAAACCCAGAGATGCCATCTGAAAGGGAAGTAACATGTTCATACCATTATTTCTTCACCCGTTGGAATAGACCATGTCCCAACAGCCTTTAGATATGTAGCCCTCCAAACTTGCATAGCAGTAGGCCATTCACCTGTTTCTGGGTCTCGCTACATTGGAATAAAAACAACATATATTCATTAATTTAGAACAATGTGCAGCAGATGAAAAAATCTTTCTAGTAATTTTTTCCTCACCAGATCATAAGCAATTTGAGCAATTGATCTAGTTCCTACTTTGGACCCCATCTCTTGCTTTCCTCTGTTGATAGAGTTTTGGTTGCTCCTTTTCTGGTTTACAAATTGCATAAGTGCCCCATTAACAATTATGTAGCACTATTTATTTAGGACATGGGTTGTATGTACCTGAAAATCCTCATCCGTCCACAAATTCCTTATCAACCATTGCCAACCTTCTGGTGAGACATGTTGTGGCCTTGGTTTGTTGTTTCGATAAGCTTGAAGTAGACGGTAACGCCGATTATTATATTGACTCTCTACTTGCCTCATGGCACAATCTTTATCTTCCTCTGAAAGCTCAGGGAACTTTTGCTGTAGAGCGAAGATATAATGTAATAAGCAGCCACTAAATGCAATGATAACCTATGCACATGCCAAATATATTTATTTCATATGAAAAGTAGGTCACCTTTAGTTTTTTCCAAACATATGCAGTAGTACCAGGATGAAATTTATCCATCTCCCTCCACTTCTTCACTTGGAGTGGTATAGTTCTTACAAGAACTGTGATCTCACTTTTAAATAAACTAGCATGTTCTCCACACACTTTTGCAAATTCCTTAGGGAACTTTATATCAATATGCTTTCCTCTCGCTCTTCTCTTGCGAAGTTGATCGTTAATTGTAACTTTTCTTCCACTCTTAGCAGGGCCTAGTTAATTTAGGGAAAAGCGCAAGCGTAATTAAATGTAATGTTTGTACTCTGAAGTGTCAAAGAATCGAAATTTAGATTAGTATAACAGGTATTATGTCATGTAAACAAATAAATCTAGATTAGCATAACAGAGCCTAGCTAAATCGGTCAAGCATGTTTTAGATTAGAAAAAACACCTTCAGTGTTGGGTGCTGCAGCATTTATTTGATTATTTTCATCCATGGCCACATCTGAATCCAATTGATCACGTGCATTGTCAGTTCGAGAGGCACGTGAACGTGACCTGGTTGTTATTTCACCTGTAGAAACAAAAGTAGGCATTTTGTAAATTTTACATAACTAAGCACGGCACAACAGAAATGGCTACCTTTCATTGTAACATCAGCACACAACCAATGCAAGTGAACACAGATGCATGTAACTAAGATTTTTTACACCAACTAGAACACAAACCCCAAGTGTTCATTAATAGTAGCTCCAGTTCAGATCTATGAACAAGTAATGGTGCATTCAATTAAACAAGAAGTCAAGAACTTACAGGTTCTCGTGGAGATTATATAAAAAAGGAATCGCTATCAGTACTAACATTTCGAGTTGCTGATAACTAGCACACCACATGGTTGTAACGTACTATAATACATCAGATTTTTTATGCTGAAAAATATTTAGTGGTGCTGATTGTATAAAACAAACCTATACCAGAGGTCAATTGGTCCCTTGGATCTTTGGATAAAGCAGAGGCAAGCTCATCAAATTCTCTATCTATTTCAGCAACTGTTTGTCGAGGCACCCGTGGAGCCATTTTCCCTGCGAAACAGCATTGGAATTAGTAGAAAAACATAGCAATCAAATTAATGGATATTTTACCAAAAGAAAGAATTTGACAAAAAGGAATAATTTGAGACATACGGAGGTTGGAAACAATCTGTCAAAAAAATGAAAAATAAAAATGTTTGGAGGGACGAAAGCATTGATGTCATAGGTTCGTATCCATCAAAAATATGGCACGGATGTGATGCATATTCATAGATCGAAAACAAAGATATTAGTATGGAGTATATCGCATCTTCTCGCAGTGCGGAGATGGCGAAGGCTATCACACGGCAGCGGTGGTGGCCGCAGCGGCGGCGGCCGTGGCGGTGACCGCGGCGGCAGCGACGACAACAACAGCCGCGTCAAATTGGATCGGGGGCCGCGGCGATGGATCAACACGGTGGTGGATTTGCTGCATGGGCATCATGGATCCGTGGGGCAGAGCTACCGGAGGCATCTGGGGCTCTCGGCGTGCGCCATGGCGATACATGGCCTCGGCCGCCGCTTTGACCCAGGAGTAATCATGGGTGGCTAATACTAATAATGATGGCCGGACGAAGGAAGTCCGGCAAAAAGGACAAAGGAAATACTAGTAGAGTAGTAGTAGTAGGAGGCAGTGCACCTTTGTGGTCACCTGTTTTTCTCCGCTTTGATTGTTTGGTAGATCGGTAGATGATGGAAAGGGACTCCATGTATATATATAGGCTGACCTCCAATGCAATATGGCGGGAGTAAAAAAAAAAAAAATTCACCAACTCATTGGAGGGAAAGGTAAATGGATATTTGGAGGGAACAAATTTTCACCAATTATAATTTTTATTATATAAGGTGGAAAGGGTGCGCTCAGTGTGAAAAAAACGATAAACAAGGCCCATAATATTTCTACTAGAAGTTATAAAAAAACGATAAACAAGGCCCATAAACAAGGTCCATATTATACGTTTCTACTACAAATTATAATTTTTAATACCAATGTTATTTTAAATGTGTGTTTATTGGATAAATATTTTCTTTTATTTTTAGATACTGAATAAAATTCGACTTCATAACTCTTTGAATGTAAGATGCATCAACTGAAGATTGGACTCCAACCCTACGTATAGATCGGACTCGTTCTTCGTCATAAACAACTTCAAGGTCACTTTTGGTGGCGTTTCGGTTCGCCGGTGATTTAGTTCGAATTGGGTCTTGATCTTTTGGGAGTTGTTTCTAGACTACCTTATGACCTTATGGCTGAAAAATCGTGGTAGTTCATCTCCGTTTGATCGAGCTCTCTTCGATTTTAGTTTCGGGTGATTTTGGAGAAGCTCTCTGCGAGGGTCACGAACAGTCCTGAGGGCCAGACAGTCCGGGGGTCGGGTTGACCCCTAGCGGACAGTCCATCCCTGTGCTGAGGACAGTCCGGGTCTGTGCAGAGTTCGTGTGCTCTTGCTTTGCTTCCGCGTCTTCTCCGTTGTTTCCGAGTATCCCGCTGTGACCTTGAGTCACCCAATCACTTGTTGATTTGTGGATATCTCATGAGGGTTTGTTGCTTCTTGGGTAAGTATTTAGGACAGTGGCCTCTCGAATATTTCGAAAGAAATTTTTGAGGCTCCTATTCAACCCCCCCCTCTAGTTGCCTTGCTCGGTCCTTCAGTGTGTGTATGCATGTAAGCATCTACTGGTACCACTTAGTGTTATATGATTTATCTACCTTTTGATACATTGTTTTGTAAGAACAATATCATTAGGATTAAAGTATGAGTATATGTAAGGAATGTCGCTAACAAAAAAAAAGAGTATTAAACTAGTAATTAAATATATAAAAATCATAAGCAAATGCATGATTATTGAAATCATAGATTAAATATTTATAAAAAAATAATATATAATATCATAACGAATAACTCTTTGTCAAATACAAAATCGGGTCCTTAACAAGTAACTGAGGCTGCCTGCCATGTATTCATCGACATTAATGATCACCACAAAAATACAAAAGAAAAAGAAAATAGAGCAAAAACCTCCTACATTTTTGCACCCAGATCAGATAGTGCACAAATCTAAACTTCATTGCTCAATGGCTACCGCTTAAACCCTAAACAGCCCCCACACTGCTACCGCCGCCGCCCGCCGATCCGTGTGCTTGTTGCCTCCGGTCAGCACACTTGCACATCCCCATTAGTGAAAAGCTGAGACGCTGGTGTCCAACACCTCTGCAGTCAGGTAATACTTTAAATTGAAGAAGGCAAAAAGTAAAAAAAAAATGATCATAAGTTTACAATAACATGTCAAATATAGTTTTTTAAACAGTTCATCCTTCAATGACAGGATGGTTGTGGACAAAAGTTGGATGGACATGTCCAATAGGAGGCTTCCCCAGTACGAAGAAGGAGCTAAAAAATTTATTGAGTTTGCTTTTTCTGGCTGTAGTGCAGATAAGCTCCTTCGGTGTCCTTGTAGAATCTGCAAAAACAATTACTTTGCTGATCAGGTATCTATAATGGAGCATCTCATGTTGAATGGAATACAGAAAGAGTACAGAGTATGGGATCATCACGGAGAGAGTGTGTCAGATTCCGAAGACAGTGACAACGATATGGAAGATCATGATGACTATGGTATGCGTGAGATGCTCAATGATTTTGGAAATGCTGTGAATGCCAACTTGGGATCATTTGATGGTTCATCACCTGGCTTGCAGGATAACACTACAGGTCCTACTGAAGAAGCTAGCAGATTTTATAGACTTCTTGAAGAGGCAGACCATGAGCTGTACCCAGAATGTAGTACCTTCTCTACGCTATCGTTCATTGTGCAAATGATGAACATCAAGTGCCTATATGATTTGAGTGGAAATGCAATGGATGCTCTGTTTACTCTGTTTTGGAAGGTACTTCCTACCAAGAATAAAGCTCCAAAGTCATTCAATGATGCTAAGAAAGTCATGTCAGATTTGGGATTGGATTACAAGCGCATAGACGTGTGCCCAAATGATTGCATTCTCTACAGAGGTGATTATGCTAAAGCTGAGTCATGTCCCGTGTGCAAGCTTTCTAGGTGGAAAAGTGATGACCAGAACAATGCATCCAAATCACGAAGGCGAAGAGTTCGAAAGGTTGCACAGAAGGTGCTGCGCTATTTCCCATTGATACCAAGATTGAAAAGGATGTACATGTGTTCCAAAACTGCAACTAATATGCGTTGGCACAAAGAGGAGCTAGTTGATGATGGATATATGAGACACCCGGCAGATTCAAAGGAATGGAAGGATTTTGACAAAAATTTCCCATCATTTGCATCAGATGTGCGCAGTGTTAGGCTTGGGCTTGCTAGTGATGGATTCAATCCATTTGGACATATGAGCACATCGTACAGCATATGGCCAGTTGTTATTGTCATGTATAACCTACCTCCTTGGATGTGCATGAAAGATCCTTATATGATAACTTCAATGCTCATTCCTGGGCCTAAAGCACCTGGCAATGACATTGATGTATATCTACAACCCTTAGTTGATGAGTTGATCCTGTTGTGGGGTGGGGTGGAGGCCTATGATGCTTCGACCAAGCATAAATTCACACTAAAAGCTGCATTGCTCTGGACAATTAATGATTTTCCTGCTTTAGGAAAATTATCAGGAATGTCCACAAAGGGAAAATATGCATGTCCCTCCTGTCATACTGACACTTGCTACCAATGGCTAGCCAACGGAAGAAAAGGTTGCTACATGGGACACAGGAGATTCCTACCAACAAGACATTGTTGGAGGAACAATACTACTTTTAATGGCCAAAGGGAAAGGAGATGTGCTCCAAAACCATTATCAGGCGATGAAGTTCTTTCACAATATGAAAAGTTTACTCAGGTACACATACAAAAAAATATTTATGTCTGTGCATCTTTTTTTGTAAATGAATATGATACAAGTTCAAAGGTGTAAAATTGCTATCATTATGGTGCATTTCAGGTGATATTTGGGAAATCTGACAAGAAAAGGAAACGATCCAGCACAGTGTATGGTGTTTGGAAGAAAAAAGTATATTTTTTCAACTCCCTTATTGGAGGACATTGGCACTAAGACATAACCTAGATGTCATGCACCTTGAAAAGAACGTTGGTGAAAGTTTGGCAGGTACCTTGCTTGGACAGGAGGGGAAGACAAAGGATAACATCAATTCTCGATTTGATATGAAAATCATGGGAATACAACCAAAACTTCATGCGACTCCAACAGATGATGGAAAATATTTATTTCACAATGCACCTTATGCACCTTTTGGAGCTAAAAGGAAGGCATTTTGTGAGTTCTTGACAAAAATCAAAGTCCCAGACGGTTATTCTGCGAAGGTATCTAATTATGTAGATGCAAAAAATGTTAAGATATCAGGGATGAAGAGCCATGGTTACCATGTGTTTCTGCATAGATACCTTCCACTATCTATTCGTGGCATGCTTCCAACTGACATTTGTCTTCCAATAATTGAGCTATGCAACTTTTTTCGAGAAATTTGCTCGAAGGTGTTAGATGTTGAGATCCTTAAAAGGCTTGATTCTTCAATTGCTATTACTCTTTGCAAATTAGAAAAGATATTTCCTCCATCCATGTTTGATGTAATGATGCATCTACCAATCCATTTAGCTCAGCAAGCAATGCTAGGTGGTCCTATGCAATATCGATGGATGTATCCCATTGAGAGATTCTTGCGCAGACTAAAGTCATTTGTGAAAAACAAAGCTCGTCCAGAGGGAGCAATTGCTGAGGCTGTAGTGTTACAAGAATGTGTGACTCTTTGTTCTATGTACTTGCATGGAATTGAGACAAGAACCAACAGGCCAAGTCGTAATGATGACAATGATGATAACAATAGCAACACACAGCTTCAAATTTTTGCTCAAATTGGAAGACAACTTATTGGGAATAGATATTGTGAGATGGAGATGAATGAATTGAATAAAGCACAAGTGTACATTCTAAAGAACTGTGAAGAGGCTTCTCCATATACAGGGTAAGCCACTCTTAAGTCTTAAGATGTTCATTGAACCGTTGACCTCCAATTTTGTAACATCTATTCTTCTATGTCACAGCATTCACAAGGAATATTTAAGGAGACAAAGCACTAAAAACGTAGATAAGCAGCTTGAGAAAGAGTTCTCTCAGTGGTTCATGGACCATGTAAGTTTAATGACATATTTAACAATTTATTACATTATTTCTTTAGGGTAGCTTAATTAACTACTATGTTTCATATAGATATCAGCTATGTATTTCAAAGGAGATCCTTCTGTTTCTGATGAATTATTTGATCTAGCAAGAGGACTTGATACTAGAGTGACACATTTCTCAAGTTATATGGTCAATGGATGGAGATTTAACACAAGGGACAGAGACGCCCTATTTCAGGCACAAAACAGTGGAGTATTTGTCAAGGGTGATGAAGGAACTAGAAACAAAGATTACTTTGGTGTCTTGACAGATATTGTGGAGCTTTTATATGGGACTAATAAAGTTGTTCTATTTAAATGTGAATGGTGGGATGTACATACAACAAGGGGGGTTAAAGAAGATAAGTATGGGTTCATAATGATCAATACTACTCGCAGGCTGTCAACAGATGAGCCATATGTTTTGGCTTCGCAAGCAGAGCAAGTATATTATGTGAATGATACTCAAGATCCAAAATGGTATGTCGTAGTAAAGACTAAACCTCGTGATTATTTTGACACTCCTCCCACTGATGAAGAAGATGGCACTACTAAATCAAGTAAATCCAGTCCCGAAGCGTGCCAAGAAAATGAGGTGATAACTATGCCGAATCCAAACACAATTGAAGATGATGACACAAGTGTATTGGACACACCTCAAGTTGAAGTGGAAGCTAAAGGTATGGCAGTGGCTGTGGAAGGTAATCCGATACTCCATTACGATGGTGACGTTGAATATGAAGAGCAAGAATCTGGAACTGATGACAACGAAGGTGGTGAGTACCTTGATTCAAGTGACGAAGACACTGAGGCAGACGAAGATATAGACGACAACTAGCAAGTAACTGATAATCAAGCTAAAATTTCTATAGGGAACATTTAAACGAGATGCAGCTTCATCTCCATGGTCACTTGCTTTACAAACACTAAACAGTAGTGTCAAACAAATAAGCATTTAGAATATAATGGTCACTTTGGCATTTTCAACTATGTTCAATTTCCTAATACTTATCAGTTTTGCATGCCTTGGCAATATGATATGTATTCATTATAAACAAGTTATTCATCTACAAATTGTCAATTCACATATTACTATAGCCATACGAATTTGCACTTGCTATTGTTCGTTCGCACTAATTTTACTCCTGTCCGAGATCCCTACAAGACAAACTTGTGTTTTTTTGTTCCCAGCCAAATTAACTGATACATATATGCTCAAAGTCACTAAAACCCAAGATAATTGAGGTCTAATTTGTACTTCAAATATAGAATTGGAATATAATATACTAGTACTATGTAACTAAACATAAGGACTAGCTCTCCCATATGCAATTACCAAGGTTCAAGTGCCAAATCAGTGCCACTGAATCATCACTGAGGCATTTGGTGATTGGGCTTCTAGCCTACATTCAAACTCCAGGGCATCGAATAGACAAATATGGTGAATTGATCTAATAATCTAAACTGGAGAACAACAGTGCTTACTATGCAATCCTATGGCCTCAGATGAACCACCATGTTAGGCCCCTGGTAGCATGAGAAGCTATCTGCACAGGCGGCCGTGAAGCTCCACCGCGGACACGCCCGAGCTAGGACCGCCTGTCAAATGCCGCCACCGGCACCAATACCACACGCCTGAGCGGCTTCCCGCATGCTTGCCTGTGTTAACGCCCGCAAGATGACTGTACCCGGCTCGCAGTAGGCACAAGACCGCGGCTTGGCGTGCGCAGACGGCCGCGTCCAGGGGGCAACGAGTCCAACCATGGGTGAGCTCATCGATATTGGCGGCGGCGACTCTGGGCATGCTCGTCGAGTGTTGCACAGGGTGAGATTTGGTGGAGCTGGTTGGGAGCTGTGATGGCCGGCCGGAGAACTTGAGCGAGTTCGTCGGAGCGGAGCAGAAGGAGCAGCCGTGGGCGAACTCACTGAGCGCCGCATGAGCGTGCTTCAGCAGAGCCATGGGCAGGAGCATCGACAGCCAGCAACTATGGGCGAGCTCGTCGGCACTTGGCGGAGCTGCGAGATTTGGGGCTCCCGGAGATGCTCCGTCCAGCAGTTGCAGCCGCAGGTAACAATGGGGAAGAGATAAGGTGGAGTTTGATTGACAGGTGGGTCCATGGTATTTGGCCTAACATAGTTGTCATCCTAGTACTGCTATCCTTCGTACCGAACACATGCCGGAGCTCGATAATCCCATCTTCGCAGCATACTGGTCGAGGTTCCAAATGTATTTTCATCTAATTTTATTCTTATATGTTCAAATATAAACAATAGTGAGGAAATTTTGACACTAAAAAAAATCATACTAGTTAGAAATTAATATTTAGTCAAAAATAATCTAGTAAATGTTGACAATATAATATTTGCCGCTAATTATTTATCACATGAAACACATATTTTATCACCTACAAAGCTATTATATATAAAAAAAATATTTGCTGACGGTTAAGTTGGCAGCTAGTGACAAAAGAATATTGTGCCACAAAATTATCTCACTAATCATGTAGCTTGTGGCGACGCAAAAAATTTTCACTGATGAATGTACTAACGGTGAGGAAAAATTCTTTAGTCGCAATTAATATGGTTAATAGTGGCAAAGTATAATTTCACCACAATATTTTCTCACAAACCTTGAATGATGTGGCAATATAATATTTTGTCACTAATAAATAGCATAACTGTGAGGAAAAAATATTTAATCACAATTAGCCTATTTATTAGTGGCAAATTAATGTTTCTCCACTAAGTTCACCACTAAAGGTACATTCTGTGGTGATATAGCACCTTGCCACTAATAATCGACGTTATAGTGATGAAAATTATTTTGGTCACTGATAACATGGGAATCAGTGACAAAACATAATTTCGCCACCATATTTTATCACTGATGCTTGGTCTTCCTGTAGTGCGAGACAGACTCCACTGACAGCCTCAATCCCCGAGAATACTCGGAGGAGTGGGATCATCGCGGTTGGACCTCACCATCATGGCGGGGCCTCAGCGACGACGACGACGAGTTCTGGGCGAGCGTGGACTTCATCGTCCACCCCGACGACTCAAGGGAGGACGCCTCGAGCGTCGTCACCGACTCCGACCAATCCTACATCGACCCTGCTCGGGAATGCTACCACTTGGTGCACCCCGAAGACGGACGGGTGGAGGACGTCCATTCAGGGGACGACAACGACGTACCTCCCCCACTTCAGTCGCAACACACCCCGCCTCCAGCATCTCCGCGGCCTGCATGGTCAGCTCCGTCGCAGGACTCGGGGGCTGGGACATCTCGCTCCGCGCACCAGTCTCCTTAGCTAGAGCAGCTCCGGGAACTCGAGGCGCGGATGGACGAGGACCGCCTACGCCTCACCCAGCTGCGAACCACGCTTGAGTGCGAGGAGCAGCAGGGCACCGGCGAAGCAGCTCGTCGCCGGGCCCGGGATGTTCAGGCTCGTATCATCGCCGACGATGGAGCCGGAGCACCAGGAGCCCTGCCTCGAGCAAGCCGTAAGCTCACGGAGGCGGCAATGCTGCTCCGGAGCCTGTCTGAGCCCTCCACCGAGGAGGCACGGCAGCTCCGGAACCAGCTCAAGGACCTCCTGGAGGATGTAGCCGTCTTCCAGGCGGAAAGTTCAGCATCACGCCATCGTGGCGCTGAAAGCCACCAACGTGGCGGTGCGGCACACCATGACCGCGAGGCCTCGGTACGTCCCGAGGTCCTGAGGGCCCCGTCAAGGACGTCGACGTCCGAGCCGTCCTTCAAGCCCGCAGTCGGCGAAAGACCGATGGAGCCGCCCGAGGCTACCATGTCCATCGGGGCGGGCACTACGACTCGGACGAGGATCGCGAGCCCTCACCCTAGCCTTCAGGTCCTCGCGTCTTTAGCGAGTCCATCCGAAGGGCCAGATTCCCGCCCCGATTCCGACAGCTGGCCAACATAGCCAAATACTCGGGGAAAACTAACCCGAATTGTGGCTAGCGGATTATCGTCTTGCGTGCCAGCTTGGCGGTGCGCAGGATGATCTCATCATCATCCGCAACCTCCCTCTATTCCTCGCCAACTCTGCAAGAGCTTGGCTGGAACATCTCTCCCCCGCGGTTGATCTTTGACTGGAGCGGTCTGGTCAAGATCTTCGTAGGGAACTTTCAGGGCACGTACATGCGCCCTGACAATTCCTGGGACCTCAGAAGCTGCAAGCAGAAGCCGGGCGAGTCCCTCAGGGACTACATCTGACGGTTCTCCAAGCAGTAAAATGAGCTGCCCCAGGTCGCCGACTCTGACGTCGTCGGAGCGTTCGTTGCAGGAACTTCCTGCAAAGAGCTCGTTCATGAGCTCGGACGCCAGACCCCCACCAGCGTTTCCGAGCTCATGAAGATAGCAACCAGCTTCGCCTCAGGGGATGAGGTGGTAGGAGCCCTCTTCTTTGACCCCAAGGGCAAACGGAAGGAGGAGGCCCCCGAAGGCACCTCTTCCCGAGGCCCAAACAGCAAGAAAAAGAAAGGGAAGGGAAAGGCTCCCCTCCGCGGCGACTCGCTCGTGGCAGCAACCGAGCCCAAGAGGGAACGACCCCCTCGGGGCCGCTTCGACGAGATGCTCAGCAAGCCGTGCCCTTATCACCAGGGTCCGGTGCATCACACACTTGGGCAGTGTGTGATGCTCAAGAAGCATTACGGCCGGCAGGCGTTCCGGGACGCCACCGGCAAAAAGCCCGCCGAGGACAAGGAGGACAAGGACGGGAAGGACGACGAGTTCCCGCCCATCGACAAGTGCCTCATGATCTTCGGCGGACCTGGGACCGCTCCCACGCCGCGCCAGCGAAAGCACGAACATCGGGAGGTTTACACTGTCGGACCAGCAACGCCGCGTTTCCTCGACTGGTCTTTCGACGCCATCACTTTTGGCCGGGACAATCACCCGGACCACGTCCCATCGCCCGGGTGTTATCTGCTTGTTATCGACCCTGTTGTCGGCAACACGTGGCTTACCGAGTTCCTTATGGACGGAGGCAGTGGCCTCAACATTTTGTACGCTGAGACCCTTGACTCGATGGGAATCAGTCGTTCTCTTCTCCGGCCAGTGACTTCCCCGTTCCACGGGATAGTCCCGGGGAAGAGCGTGCAACCCCTCGGGCAGATCGACCTGCCCATCTACTTTGGGACTCCTGACAACTTCAGGAAGGAGACCCTCACCTTCAAGGTGGTAGGCTTCCGCGGCACCTACCACGCCATTCTCGGAAGGCCATGCTACGCCAAGTTCATGGCCATCCCGAACTACACCTACCTCAAACTCAAGATGCCGGGGCCAAACGGGGTGATCACCATCGGCGCTTCCTACCAGCACGCGTACCAGTGCGACGCCGAGTGCTGCGAGTACGCCGGCGCGCTGATGGAGTCCGAGGCCCTCATTGCCGACCCCAAGAGGATGGCAAAAGAGGTCCCCGACCCGAAGAGGGCCACGGGCACCTTTGAGCCCGCTGAGGGGGTGAAAGAGGTGCCCTCAACCCGAGCTCTCCCGACGGCAAGGTGCTGAAGATCAGCGCCACCCTCGACGCGAAATAGGAGACCGTGCTCGTCGACTTCCTCCGCAAGCACGCCAACGTGTTTGCTTGGAGTCCCTCGGATATGCCAGGCATCCCGAGGGAGGTCGCCGAGCACTCCTTGGACATCTAGGCCGGGTCCAAGCCGGTGAAGCAGCGCCTGTACCGATTCGACGAGGAGAAGCGCTGGGACATCGGGGAGGAGGTGCAGAAGCTTTTGGCGGCCGGATTCATCAAGGAGGTCTTCCATCCAGAGTGGTTAGCTAATACTGTTTTGGTTAAAAAGAAAAATAGAAAATGGAGAATGTTTGTTGATTACACTAGTTTAAATAAAGCTTGTCCTAAGTATCCATTTCTATTACCTCGCATTGACCAAATAGTTGATTCCACTGCTGGCTGTGAGCGACTTTGCTTTCTTGATGCATATTCCGGTTACCATTAGATTCGTATAAAAGAGTCCGATGAATTAGCGACTTCTTTCATTACTCCTTTCGGCACATATTGTTACGTAACCATGCCATTTGGCCTCAAAAACACGGGCGCAACTTACCAGCGTTGCATGCTCAAAGTTTTTGGGGACCTCATCGGGCGGACCGTTGAGGCTTACGTAGACGATATAGTGATAAAATCTAGGAAGGCCAGCGACTTAGTAGCCGACCTAGAAAAGGCATTCGACTGCCTCAAGAAGCAAAGCATAAAGCTAAACCCTGAGAAGTACGTTTTCGGGGTCCCTCGGGGCATGCTCCTCGGGTTCATCGTTTCTGAGCGTGGCATCAAAGCCAACCCGGAAAAGATATTGGCCATCACACAGATGGGTCCGATTTGCAACCTCAAGGGTGTGCAAAAGCTCATGGGATGTCTTGCGGCCTTGAGTCGATTCATCTCAAGGCTCGGCGAAAAGGGACTTCCCTTGTATCGGTTGCTAAAGAAAAATGAGCACTTTACCTGGACCACCGAGGCCCAGGAAGCCCTCGAAAGGTTTAAGGCTCTGCTTTCGAAAGCACCGGTTCTCGTGCCTCCTACGAAAGAGGAGAATCTCTTGCTGTATGTTGCTGCTACTAACCAAGTTGTGAGCACAGCGATAGTCGTGGAACGGCAAGAAGAAGGGCACGTATTACCGGTACAGTGGCCGGTCTACTTCATCAGCGAAGTCTTGTCCGAGACCAAGACGCGCTACCCTCAGATCCAGAAGTTGGTGTACGCAGTCATTCTTGCCCGGCGCAAGTTATGGCACTACTTCGAATCCCATCTCGTGACCGTGGTATCATCGTTCCCCCTCGAGGAGGTGATCTAGAATCGGGAGACGACTGGGAAGATCGCTAAATAGGCTATCGAGCTCATGGGCGATGGCATCACCTACGCGCCACGCAAATCCATTAAGTCCCGGGTGCTTGCGGACTTCGTGGCCGAGTGGACCGAGACGCAACTACCGCCAACCCAAGATGAGTATTGGGTCATGTACTTCGACGGGTCAATGATGAAGACCGGTGCTGGCACAGGCATCGTCTTCGTCTCGCCCCTCGGGGTCCGGCTCAAATAGCTGCTGCGGTTGCACTTCACGGCTTCCAACAACGTGGCCGAATACGAGGCTCTGGTCAACGGTCTCCACGTCACCATCGAGCTAGGGATCTGACGCCTCGAGGTCCAAGGGGACTCCTAGCTCGTCGTGGACCAGGTCATGAAGGAGTCGACATGCCAGAACCCCAAGATGGCCGCCTACTATAAGCTGGTGCGGTTGCTCGAGGAAAAGTTCGACGGCCTCGAGCTCAACTGCATCGCGCGTCGGTACAACGAAGAGGCCGACGAGTTGGCGGAAATCGCGTCCGAAAGGGCTATGGTCCTGACGGGCGTGTTCGCCAACGATCTTCACAAGCCCTCGGTCAATGTCGATCCCTCAGGAGCCAAGGGGAAGATGACCCCCAAGCCCCCGGGAGAACTTGGATCGTCTTCAAGCCACGCAAGCCCCTCGAGGGCTACCGACCCCTCTGACAAAGGGGAGCCACCCGAGACCCTGGCTGAAGACGGCGATGAAGCCAAGGCAATGGAGATTGAAGCCGGTATGGACGACGACGAGCCGGACTGGCGCGAGCCACTGGTCAGCTGGCTTGTCCGGGGAATCTTACCCTCGGACAAAACCAGAGCATGACGGTTGGCATGTAAAGCTAAGTCCTTTACGATGATCGACGGTAACCTTTATCGACGGAGTCCCTCGGGCGTCCTCCAGCGCTGCATTCCCTTCAGTCAAGGCAAACGCCTACTTGAAGAGATGCACGCTGGAGCTTGCAGTCACCACGCCGCGCCAAGAACTCTCGTCGGTAACGCCTTTCGACAAGGCTTCTACTGGCCAACTGCCATGGCCGATGCTACCGAGGTGGTACGCTCCTGCGAGGGGTGCCAGTACTACGCTCGGCAGACACACCTCCCGGCCCAAGGCCTCCAGACGATTCCCCTCACTTGGCCATTCGCCGTATGGGGACTGAACCTTGTCGGGCCCCTCCAAAAGGCGCCCGGGGGCTTCACCCACTTGCTTGTCGCCATCGACAAGTTCTCAAAGTGGATCGAGGCTCGGCCGATCATCCAAATCAGCTCAACACAAGCGGTGTTATTATTCACCGACATTGTCCATCGGTTTGGTGTCCCGAACTCCATCATCACTGACAACGGCACGCAGTTCACCGAAAAGAAATTTCTGGCCTTCTGCGACGAGTACCACATACGAGTGGACTGGGCGGCCATAGCCCACCCAAAAACGAACGGCCAAGTAGAACGTGCCAATGGCATGATTCTCCAAGGCCTTAAGCCGAGAATATTCAACAGTTTGAATAAGTTCGGCAAGAGGTGGTTGACGGAGCTCCCGGCAGTGACATGGAGTCTAAGGACTATGCCAAGCCGAGCCACGGGCTTCACGCCTTTCTTCCTGGTGTACGGTGCCAAGGCCGTCCTCCCCACGGACTTGGAGTACGGCGCCCCTAGGGTCCGAGCCTACGATGAACAGGGTAACCAGACTTCCCGCGAAGATGCGTTGGATCAAATCGATGAAGCTCGGGACATGGCGTTGTTGCACTCGGCCAAGTACCAGCAGTCCCTACGCAAGTACCATGCTCGGCGCGTCCGGGGCCGGGCCTTTAGCGTAGGCGACTTGGTGCCGCGGCTCAGGCAGGACAACAAGGGGCGCCACAAGCTCACACCACCATGGGAAGGGCCGTTCATCATCGCCGAGGAGCTACGCCCCAGCATGTACAAGCTCGCGAACGAGAAGGGCAAGGTCTACAACAACGCTTGGAACATCGAACAGTTACGTCGCTTCTATCCTTAAAATTCCGAGCATCGTGCAATTTGTAAAATCTTGAAATCAATAAAAAGAGACCCGAGTTCTACTCTTTTTTACTTGTTTTTTAGATGTTCGATCCGAGCCTACACTCAGAAGTAAAATGACTTTTTATTTCGCCGCGCATTAGAAAAGTGAGGCTCAGCCTCACCTACGGAAAGGCCGACCCTCCCTCGAGGGCTAGGACGGGGTAACCCCCGGACTTTCCCGTGCCTCAACGATTTTGAAAACGCAAAAATTTCAAAATTTGTTGATATCGTTTCTCCCTAAAACACGCTTCTCTCCTAAAGCCAGGCGTGAACTTATAAGACTCGGAAGAGTAAGAGAAGTCCCAGAGGATAGAGCCGGCCGAGCCAAGGAGACCGCTTACGCCCCAGGGCTATAGCATCTCCCCTCGCCACTCCGCGTTCGAAGGCTAACTCGCGCTCGGAAGAAAACTTATAAGATCTACGCTCGGCAAAAGGAGGAGGCTCGGGAAGAAACAATTAAGCTTTTTCCAAGAGTTCTTTCTGCCAAAACTCCTAGGACATCGGCTGCGTCTACGCCGCTAAAGCTACGACACCCGAATAAAGTCCCCCGAGGCTCGATGGCCCGGGCACAGGATCGGCAAGAAGAAACGCCTAAGGAAAAAACACAAAACGAAACGAAACAAACATACAACAAATATTTACATATATATAAAGGCCACGAAGGGCACATTGTTTGTTTCCTCCCAGCCACTCACGAAAAATTACTTTTTACAAGGGCACTACGGCCCGTCTGTTCTTCATGGCAGGTTCAGGGAAGGAAGTTCGACTTCGGCTTCGAAGAGGCCCGCCAGCGCTTCTCCTGGCTCCTTCATCGAGTCCTCTAGCGCTAGGAGCTCGGCGTCGTCGGCCTCAAGGAAGCTTTCGCTGACAGGGCCGGTGTCGAAGTTCCCATAGTGGGACTTCACGACTGCTAGTGTCTTATGGACACCCGTCAGTAGGGCCTCCTTGACCCGGCCGCCGACACTTCCGTAGAGTGCCTCCAGTCGGCTCCCGAGCGAGATCCCCGAAGGTTCCCCACCGGTGCCGATGGAGTCACACAGCGCGCGCGCAGCCTTCTGCAGTTCCAGGTGATCGGCCGCCTCGCCGTCGTAAGCCGCCTGCAAAACTGCAGGAGTAAAAACATGGAGGCGAACAAAGATGCAGCAAGCAACCAAGACGTACAGAACGGAAAAGCAGGACACTGCACATACCGCCAGTCTCTTCCCGAGCCTTCTATGCCTCCTTCCGGGCCGAGTCCGCCGCGCCAACCACCAGACGCAACGCCTCCTGAATGTCACTCAGGTCGAGAGCCAAGGCCTTAGCGACAGAAGTCTTCTCGGCGGTAAGCTCTTGGGCGGCGTCGCGCTCCCTTGTCATCTCGGCCAGGGCGCTCTCCAGCTCCTGCACCCGCATCGCCGAGGCAGCAGCTTGGCCCTTCGCCTTCGTGACCTCCTCCTTCAGGATAGTGTTGTCAACACTTACTTCAGCAAACTTGGATTTCACGGCGGCGAGCTCGCCCTGGGCGCGGGCAAGGGCTTTCCCCTTGAGGTCAAGCTGCTTCCAGAGCCCGAGCCCGCCACGGAGGAAGCGGGATTTGTCCCGGGAGGTATGCATGAGGTCCTGAAAAGGAGAAAGGAGCGGAGATGGTAAGAACGACGCTCGTACACATGTAAAATTACAAGATACGGGGGCTCACCTGAAGATGGGCCGGGAGCTCCGTCTCAAGGACGTCGGCGATCGCACGGAGACCCGCCGCCGAGCTGAACCCGAGCTCTTGAACGGCGTCCCATTTGGGAGCCTCGAGGTCGTCCCGGAGTGAGAAGACGGGCGGCGCCTGAGGATCCGCTCGGTCCGCCCACTGGATCAGGGAGGCGGTCAGCTCCCGAGGATGAGGCTCCCCCAGTGCCAACGCCCAGGGACCTTCCTCACGGGCAGGGGGAGCTCGTGTGCCGACATCCGCAGCCGACGAGCCCGCGGTGGCAGGCTCCGTGGGGACGGCATTGGCTAGTGCTCCTGAGGCGCCTCCAGAAGTAACGGCCGGGGGCACGGGAGTCCGCGCTGGTGCTGCCTCCAATTTGATGACAGGCACGACGACAGCGGCCACAGCCGGAACAACTCCTCCCGAGGGAGGAACCTCGGACGCCACGACCGGACCAGCGGGGGAGGGGGCGGATTTCCTCACCCGTTGGCCGGGCGCTCCCCCCGGCCGTGTCGTGGCCCTGCACCTTCAGGGCCTTCAGGTGCGACACCTGGAGGTCCGACCTTGAACGTTTCCTAAAGCGGAGAAGGAAGAAAGGAACGTTCATAACGCCAAACAAGATCTCTGATGAAGGGAATAACAAGTAAGGACACCTACCTCATCTTCGGAACCACCCTCCTCTTCTTCGCCGCCCCCGCGCTCGGCGAGACGACGAACGGCGTGGGCTGTGCCGGCAGCGGAGGAGTGGGAGCCACCGCGGCATCCGGGCTGGCACCGCCCTGAGGCGAGGGCCTTGCCTGGGCGCCGGGGGTCACAAAGGGCCGGTCCAACACCATGAAGTTGAAAAAATCTTCTTCCTCTTCATCCTCCCTGTCATCCTCATCGGAGAGGGTGTCCTCCTCCGGCTCCCCCGCCTCCTGACGGCGACGACGGCGCTGGGAGGATTCCTCCATCCTCTGAGCCATCTTCTGCTTCAGCGCGGTCTTCCGGTCCTTCTCCGCCTTCGCCGCCTGGTCCCGAAGGCGGTTCTGGGTTCGCTGAACCCTGTCCTCCGGGACAGGCGGAAGGGAAGGCTTCCCGGTCCTTGAAAGACCCTGCGACGAACGAAGAAAGAAGTCAGGAAAAAGACCGAGGAACCACGAACTCGACGGAGCGAATGACGCTCACCAGTGCGATGAAGCCCGTGCGGGGACGCATGGGTATCCGGTTCACCTCGTCCCAGGTATGGTGACCGCCCACCATGTAGTTAACCCGGCGCATAATCTCTTGTTGGCCGATGTCCTGGGGCAGCATCGCCGTGCCCTCCCGCGATGACCCGACGAGCATCTGGTTCAGCGCCAGCCAGCGATCCATCAGCAGCAGCACCGTCCGCGCATGGAACTGCGCCGCCATGGCGGCTCCCGTGAGACCCCGATCACGCAGCGTCTGGAGCGCGTCGAAGTAGGCGTTCAGGTGCTTGGCCTCCATAGTCGGGCACCCCCCACTCCCACTGAGGGAGGGGAGCGGTGAACGCCCTTCCCGTATACTTAGGGAAGGCGTCTCCGTCGTTGCGGAGGTAGAACCAGCCGTGATGCCAGCCCTTGTTGGAGGAGGGGACCTTGCAGGGAATGTACTCACTGGAGCGGATCACGAAACCGCAGCCCCCCGCACGCGGGATCTCCCACGGCTTCTTTGAACCGGCCCACTTGGTTCACAGCATTCAGGAGTATGTCGATTTATGGGAACAAGTTCACAGCATTCAACTAAATGAACAAATTGAAGACTCTATTCGATGGAGGTGGACGCCTGATGGATAGTACACCACTAAGAGCGCTTACCGGATCCAATTCGAAGGAACATACAGTAAACTTAAACTCATGCCAATTTGGAGGGCAAGAGCTGAACCTAAGTGTAGATTTTTTGCATGGACCCTTCTTCACAACAAAATCCTAACCGCAAGCAATCTCATAAAAAGAAATTGGACAGATGGCACAACCTGCAATCTTTGCTACTCTGCAGTCGAAACACCGGCGCATCTTTGTAAGGACTGCCCATTCACTCAGCAGGTTTGGACCACCATGAAACAATGGCTGCGGCTGTCGACCCTAGACACAGTACCAATGACAGGAACAATCCATGGATTCTGGCGCAAATGTAGAAGAAGGATTGACAGTGGAGACAGGAGGAGCTTTGATGACATCATCCTATACCTCTGGTGGCATGTTTGGAAGGAGCGTAACCCCGCAGAGTTTTTCAACAGAAAAGCTTACAAGCAACTCAGGTCGCATCTCTCTGCAAAGATGACATACAACAATACCGGCTTTCGCACCAATAGACGCTCCAGGAGTAACTCTAGCAGTTTTCAGTCGCAAAGTTGTTTGGTCTCTTTTCACTTTTTCTGTATCTCTAGTTGCCTTGGTAGTTCTAGTCGGTTTTGGAACTGTGCCGTGGTAGCTTCAGTAGTTTTCCCTGTTTTTCGTGTTGTTTCTCACGTCTTGTATGTTCGTTTTTTTCACTCCTACAAATAAAAATCTGACAAAGCTTTTGGCGCCTTTCTAAAAAAAAATGTGAACAGATATGATGATCATCACACTATAATAAACGCTCGATCTCTACATCGTATTATATGTCTTTCGTAGTATATGGTCATACTCCTTTTTGTTTGCCTATAACAATCATTCGATATACATATCATGCTATATAACCATTTGATGTACATCTCATGCTATATGTGCCATCCATCATTATTGATGTTACGTGTAAGATGTAAGACTCCTTGTAAACCAAGATTAAATCTCATGTACAACTCAAATAAAATAAATTAAAACTAGAGAAAGAAGGACAACAACTATTCTATGTGTACATGTCATGTTATATGAGCCTTTTACCATTCATAATCTTATATGTATGTAAGACTTTTCATAAACATAGATTGAATCTCACGTATAACTCAAATAAAATAAATAAAAAATTAGAGAAGGGAACGTATCTTGTGTAAACCATAACCTTCATAAAAATCTATGCAAACCATGACAAAAAAATCGTCTAAATTCACCAAATAAATCACACATGTAGATGATACGATGATACACAACCTTGTAAAATATTTTGTCCAAACTCGACTTCGTTTGTGAGATATAAAAATAATAAATTTCTAAAAATTCACCAGGACAGCTTTCTAGCTTGAAATTTGTTATTTTTATATCTCACAAACGAAGTCGAGTTTAGACAAGATATTTTACAAGGTTGTGCATCATCATATCATCTACATGTGTGATTTTTTTGATGAATTTAGATGATTCTTTTGCTGTGGTTTGCACAGATTTTTATGAAGTTATGCTTTGCACAGGATACGTTCCCATTAGAGAAAGGAGTCCTAAACAGGACAACGACTCGTAAGACTTTTGACTACGTTCGGTTTTTTGTTTCCTAGTCTGACGTTTTTATTTCCTACTATTTTCTAATCATCTTATCTGCGCTTATTTTCAGTTCTGTAACAGTGTTTTTTCTCATAATAAATCAGTATCAGCATAAATCAGCGCTTCTTTCCAGCTCCAGTGAATAGAGCTCGCTTTTAAGACATATTGGAATAGACAACATGATCATTAAATAAATATCTAACATTGATTGTTCATCAGGTGACCGTATAACAGGTACTGATACATCCCATACAGACATATTTTGCTAGTAGACAAAAAGGTACCCTGATAAAAGCTTAGCTCATCACCTTTTGTCAATTTTTTTTAAAATAATACTATTACAATTTTATGCGTGTGGAGAAGCGCTATTACTATTTGTTTTGGATCAGCTCTTCCTTATGCCCCGTTTAGTTGGGGGGAAAAGTTAGATTCTGATACTGTAATACTTTCGTTTGTATTTGACAACTTTATACGAGTTTTGCTGTGGGACCTCTAAATAACTATGGACCGTTGATCTGAATGATTATTAGCACATATTACTCTCTAGGAGGTAAAATAAGAAATATATATTTATATGCATTTCTAGTTACATGGTCTACAAACATTCTTTCAACTTGGTTTTTCTATTTTTAAACCTTTTTTTTTTCTCAATCGAGCATTGTGCTCGTTTGTCATTAATTTTTTTTTAAACCATCAAGTCTAACGAATTAGAGGGCTCTCATGATTTTCAAACGCTGTTTCTTAAAACTTCACTACTAGATCGACTACAAATCAAATAATAATAACTCAAACCAGACACAGAGAAAACTCGAGATAAATCAGACACTCGAATTGGTGTGGACGGAGATATTTCCAGGCGGCGACTGCCTCCTCGACGCCTTTCTCCGTCTCGCCGACGCGCATGACAACTTTCAGTAGAATGTGGTGGAGCCGAAGCAGGATGTGGCTGAGGCGGCGAGGCCCTGAAATACTACTCATTGCCTGCCCGCCTCGACGTTACACGAGGGAACCGCCGTAGCTTTCGTTGGGTCGAGCAGGCCGTCAAGTGCATGCAGGGGAGACGAGATGAACAACTGCGTAACAAGAATAGATGTGCCAAGGAGATAAGGTGGAGCCATGGTCCGTGGAGGAGACAAGGCATACTGAATGATGATGTTTCATTCTTAAATGGGGGTTTCAGAGTTGTTCATCATGTAGGTGGTAAAGACTAGGGATGAAAACGGATCGGATACGAACGGATATCACCGATATCATATTTGTTTTTATATTTCTGGTCGGATTTAGATTCAAATACGGATAGTGTCAGTCATGCCGGATAGGATATGATTGGATGTCGACATTATAAATATACGATTTAAGTATTTGGATACGGATACGGTATCGGATATTGAATATCCGAACTCAGATACGGACAGATTTGAACACCTTAAAACGGATTCGGTCGAACGGACGGTCGAATAAATATCCGTACCATTTTCATCCCTAGAAAGACAGTAGCTTGCTTGGTGCAGCAATACAAAGCAGTAGTTTGGCAGCATAAAAACAGAGTATTCAGATAAATATGCAAAATAGAACCATATCTACTTTTCCAAAAACATTCGATAGAGTATTTTTCCTCGTCAGAACGCACGGGCATGTATATAACTCTAATTCTCTAAAGACGCAGCTCCCATGCCAGGCTTCCGGCTTCCTGGCCTGATTCTGCTTCTCAACTCAAGCAGCAGCTCCCATCTTACGCTTCCCGCTTCCCCTGTTTCAGTATTGCTTTTTTGTTCCGGCTTCCACCCCTGTTTCAGTAACCTGAACATCTGTGTGTTACAGAGCAGTAGGAAAACTAGGACTCCTATGTTACCATAATAATATGCAGTGTCCCCATGAACTATATTATATATTTATTTATATTTTAATAACCTCTTACTGGTAAATATCTCGCGTGCACAATTTTCATGATGAAACTTCGGTGGATTGTCGACCATGGTCATTCAGAGTGGTTCATTAAACCCTGGATTTTTTTTCAGAATATGATTGATCAGCTGGTTTAGATCCACGAAGGCTACTTGCTCTTTCTCCTGGGAACTGGATTTATCTGAAAGACCAATATCAGTTCCTCTGCTGCCATCCAATGACTTCTTGTTGATATATAGATGCAGCGTGCTTACAGAATTATGGGAAAACTACCAGTATTATCGAACATCAGTTCACCACCACAGGCAAATATTTGCATCTCCTTCGGATGTTAGAAGGATTAACCTAAGTCGCAACATGGTGCACAGAATATGCACATAGCACCATTTCTTGAAGGAGGAAGTCACTAGAAGAGAAAGCAAAAGTAAGCTCCCCACAACTGTACGATACACTGAACACAGATAACCATCCAAACTCCCCAACTCCTTCCAGTTCTCTCTCTCTCTCTCTCTCTCTCTCTCTCTCTCTCTATATATATATATATATATATATATATATATATATATATATATATATAGTTACTCCCACATTCAATAAACCACATTGTGCATGCGTGCATACTAATTTATCAGTTTTAGTATGTTTAGATACTTAATTTAAGATAATTTAAATCATAATATGCGAAAAAATTTCATCAGAGCCTATATTTTTAAATATATTACTAAAATACCACTACAGTAGTATATTAAAAAATATAACCATATACTATATGGATAACAGAAAATTATAACCACATACTACTCTAGATATTTTAGTATGACCATATACTTCGTCTATATATATTTTTTCAGATCATAGATGATCTAAATTTAGAGATATAGACATAGGAGTAACTACTCCCTGAGAGTAGGAAATAATTATATATATATATATATATATATATATATATATATATATATATATATATATATATATATAGCTGTGGGCTTCTGAGACAAGCCCAGGAGGAGTCGTCCTGATTGCCAAGTAGCAAACCAATCATCTTTAGCTGCAGTCAGTCTGTGTAAGTCCCTGAAACAACATCCAGAATACCAGATATCAGGCTTAATCATCACACAATAACGTGCAATGGGCGTAAGCTGCTCTTACATCTCTATTAGTGTCAGCTGTCATGTGACATCCCTGATTTGCGAGAACAGGCTTGCCTCATCTGAACCAAGAGAGACCAATGATCAAGTTTGATGGCCATGAAATCTCAATTAAAAAGAAACGAAACAGGAGAAAGAATGACACACTAGCTGTATCAGTTTCCCACCCAAAATGAAAATTAGTACAAATGGGATTCCTTGTGTCATTTGCTTAGAAAAAGTTGATCACACAAAAAAAAAAAGATGGAACAGCATACCTGAATCCCACCCCATGGTTCTGATAGTACAAAATCTGAATCTGAAAGCAAAAACAGCACATCATACATGGAACACCAGTTGACAAAGAAAAAGATTAACACGAGACGGGCTGCAAGGATATACCTAGTACAAATCTCCTTTCATGATGATATGGAGTAGAATACCGGGTGATGGCAGGGGGTGACACACTATAGCTGAGATGCAATACAAATTGAGAAGAAAACTATTACTCTATGCTGACATATGCAATGATGAGTTGTGATCGTTTAGAAATTGAGATAACCTTGAAGTTTTTTTTTTCCCTTTTTTTGAAGACAAAACTGTGGGGAGGTCCCCACATCACTTCGTTTTACAATTTTAAAGGAAAAGAGAGTATAATAACCTTGAAGTAGCATAGGTATTCTTCTCATATCCTGTGTGAGCGTTGCGGCTCATGCAATAAGAATCAATGCCCTGGAGTAAGCAGGATTAAAACCAATACAACAAAATCAACAAGTAAATGTTTCATGCCTATATGGTATATAGCTTACAAGTGCTGAGAAAGGCCGCTTCTCTCCTGACAATATGCAGGGATAATTTTGAGTAAGACTTCCTGCTACTTATAGGGATCAAAACATCAGCAACTGGGAGTTATGTTGATAGCTTCAAAATTGTGGTCATATTGTTCAAATATCTGCTGAATGCTACAAAGCTCTATATGTTCACTGCTGCATACATCTTGTATGTCATAGCAGATGTTGTATACAAGACCAATTGCCAAAAGAAGAGGTGCAGCCAACACTAGTTTTTAGCTAAAACATGGAACCCTCCAATATTACTAGTTGCAACCATTTGCATATTAGCAAACAGATCAGGCTCAAAATTAAACCAGAAAATTAACTTAGTCAAAGAAACACGAAACATAATCCTAATGCAAATAAGTTACTGATCTTATTAAAATATTCCAATGAGACTGTAAATTAACCTGATGCAAAATTTTAAAGTATTCAACTGGCCACATAAAACTAACCTGAAACAGTATGTTCGTGTCTCCAGGGAGCCAGCTCCCTCAGAACATGAACCAAGCCACGAGTTGGTGATGACTTCTTATCCCCTATGACTGGAACCACCCTGGAACTCGAAGGCAATATATGCAGTGAAGACGGCTCAAGTATTCTTTCACCTAGTGAAGTCGATGGCATGGTTGAGATAAATTCAGAAAGAGCACTTAACTGTTCATGAGCAAAATAACTTTCAAAAATAGACTGAATTAATCTTATTAAAGCATGCCACCCTTAGCACATTACAATCATCAATCTAAAAACGAAAAAGAGGATAACAGGCAATATATGTAGATATATAACGCAGCATGACACCTGCAAATTCATATCACTGGAATACTACAGAAACTAACCCCACAGCAGACATATTGTGACCAAGAAGGCAAGAACAGCAAAAAGACAGCAGTTATATACTTCTATGGTGTACTATGTTTAGAATATTTTGTACACAGAGAAACAGTAGTTGACAGAGGAGTGATATTGGCAACCATAAATTAGGCACATATAATCAGGAATGAACCAGAAAGAGGACAGAGAATCAAGGGAATTAACTCACTTTTAGCAGTATTTGTTTTATCTTTCTCACAAAATTTATGATCTTCCATATTCTTCTTGCCCTTTTGGACATATTTAGCAAGAGAGACTCTAATATTAACCTGTCATGAAACAATAAAAATGTGAGAATCATGTCGGGAAAAAAAAATCTCCAACTTGGGCTAAGATATTACAAGGGACCTTTGAGCCATTCTCAGTCAACTGTTCCCCGTCAAATGATTCAAGATAAGATAGCAGCCTCATGAGTAGTGCAGTTAATGAATGCAAAGTCATTCCTTTTAGCTGGATGCATATCACATGGTAGCTACAAGTTCGATATTTACATATTTCTTGAAAAATCATCTCAGCTTGATCCCAAGAATTTGTTACACCTTCCACAAAGACTGCTTTCACCTAAATGTTACTTAAAACTCTTTGGGAATTTGTGACTAACCACTGAAAGCGCAATCAAGTATGATGTTCAAATGTGATAGGGCCAATGAATAAAGATGAACTAATTATATACAGACATACAGTAGCGTAATGTACTTCCAAAATCAAAGTGTTACAGGCACAAAATGTCATAACATAATGTACTTCTAAATCAGAATCGTAGCTGCTATATGCAGTTTCCAGTCCTATTTGAGCCATACATCACAATTGTGTTAATATCTTCAAGAAATAGATACCAAAAAAAAAGTTACAGCCTATGTATGTGTGTGTGTCCAAGAATGTGTGTTGTTCTGAGCATATGTGTTGCATGTGCGTCCATGAATGTGTGTGTCTTCATGTGTGCGTGTGTGGGAGAGAGGGAGAGAGAGAGACCTTCTGCATCTGTTTTTCTTCTGGACCATTCAATGGTTCAGCCCAATCAACTCTTATATTTAAACCCTTGCCAAAAACATCTTTCCTTGAAAGCTTTCTGTATGCTATCAGTGCATCTCTATAAGTCTCCAGTTCAAGAAATGCAAATCCACGATTATAGCCTGGATTATTAGAGTCAGCCAGAAGGGTAACAACATCAATGTTCTCCACTCCAATTTTCTGTAGTAGTTTCTCGATCTGCTTCAAAGAAAAATAGGTAAGCGAGCAGCCAATTATTTAGGAGAGAATATCAAATCAAGCTGTTCACAAAGAAAGAAAAAAGTAACTACAAGTGCAGCTATGCTCACATCTTCTTTCTTCCATTTCTTATTGATGTTCCCAAGAAAGATTTTATCATTCCCACCCAGAGCTGCAACTCGACACTGCTTTCCACAAATCTAGTAATGGGATTTCAGAGAACAAGGTAACAATCAATGTGGAGAAAGACAAGAGAAAGGAAATCATGAAGGCAAAGAAACACAAGCCGCTTCAACTTGGCTAGTAGAGGAAGCACCAATAGCTTTTCATACAAGCAACAGTCACAGGAATATGCTAATAAAATAATTCTAACAAAGCAAAACATGTACGGCACACATAGTATAAAATTCGCCATTAATGTCTGTCTCTTTTGCGTTGCATTTTTTACAGAAAGCAGACATTAGTGTACATCTTAATACATAGTGTTCAACAAGATAATGCCTAGTTAGATATGATTAACCTTTACCAGCTCAATGGTGTTATCCCAAGGAAGGTTACATTTGTAAAGCAAAGACAGAATGAACCAAGCACTTAATGTGGCCACAACATTAAGTAATTGACAGGCACCACATGTTCATATCGCCACACCAGGTATCTGACACGGCAACCTATCTAAGAGGAGTAATGTATGCAGCTAAGATATGCACATACTACATATTTCACAAACTAGTTGCCCTTCCCAGTGACTATTTCAATCATGGAAAAGGTGCATTGGATAACAAAGTATTCAGATATACCAAACAACGTTAGAAGGTTGTGCCAGGAGATATGGTCAGCAGACTAGGATCAAATCGGGATAGTTCACCTGCATTGTTGGTTCATCAACTGGAACAGCATGACTCAGTAAAATAATTAATTTTGTGATCATGCATACAAGTCAAGTATAAACTTGTAAGTTAAAACTAAATTCAAAAGGTGGCAAAACACGATCTCTGGTTTCCATAATCCGGAGGGATTTGTGGCATCATATACCATTTAATGATTATATGGTTCCACCAATGCAAGCACATAAGGAACATGGCAAGTGCAGTGATGAATTCATTAATGTTATGCTCTTGTGTAACTAGCACTGTGCAGCTTGCCCAAAACCCTGCAATTGTGTCATGCAGTGTTACTTCAAACGAAATGTTCAGGTGGGCATCACGTTCCCCTTTGATTGTTAAACAAAAATTAACGAATTTAGTCATGTGGGTCAAGCACAACCTTAACATTGCTGAACTGTGCAAGGGCCTTCCTTGCCTGTGCAGGCTCACGGTAGCGCACAAAGCAGTAGCCTTTGTTCTTCTTCGTCTTTGCATCCATGATCATGCGAACTTCCGTGATCTCACCCGCCACCGAAAGCGCTGCCCGCACATCCTCCTCCTTTGCGTCCCTATTGAGCCCACCAAGGAACACCTCCGTCATCCTCCTCCTCTGCCGCTCCGACATTCCCACCTCAGCCCTGTCCTCAGCCTCACCTCTGTTCCCCAATTTCTTCTCCTCCTCATGCTCACCACCAACATCCATTGTCGGCCCACTGGCTATTGCTCCTCTCCCCACCGTCCCTTTACCCAATAGTGTCTCACACACAGCCGTCTCGTTACCCAATAGTGCTTCACACACAGCAGTGGGATTGCAGCTACTTGCCGGCTTTTTAATTGTGTTTCCCCCAAAACTTGCCGGTTTTTTAATTGTGTTTCCCCCAAAACTCTGCTCCTCCTGCGTCGCCGCGGCAGCATTTCGAGAGGAAATTTCCGGCGCGCGTCTCTTCCCAGGCTGTGACGCTCCGTCCGTACCTGAAGCCTCCACCACCGCAGCAGCCTTCCGGGCCGCGATCGTGCCTTTGGGGACCCTTCTTATGACCGTCCGTACCTGTCGTGTGATCTTCCGCGTCTTTCGCACGGGAGCCGCTCCAGCGGCCGCGTCGGTCAGAGGCGGTGCGGAGGGTTTCTCGTCCGCAGCGGGAGGAAGCGGCGGCGGCGGCAAGAAGGGGTTTTCCGCTTCTGGAGGTGGTGGCGGCGGCGGCGAAGAGGGTTTTTCCTCGGGTGGAGGTGGAGGTGGAGGCGGAGGCGGCGAAGGGGGTTTTCCCGTGGGTCGAGGTGGTAATGGCGGCGGCGAAGAGGGGTTTTCCGCTGGTGGTGGAGGTGGTGGCGGCGGCGGCGAAGAGGGGTTTTTGGGTGGTGGCGGAAGTGAGGGTTTTTGGGCCGAAAACAGAGGCGACTCTGCGTGGTCCGGCTGGGGCGGTGGTGGGGTGGGGACTGGGACCGCTACGGGGACGACGGGTGGGGGAGGAGGAGGAGGAGGAGGAGGACGAAGGGGGATGGTGGCCTTGGGCGGAGTCCGGAAGACCCGGCGCTTCTTCGGCGGCACCAGCGCCGACGGCAGCGGCAGCTCCTGCGGCCGGAGCCGCGGTGGGGGTGGGGCGGCTCGGTTGCTCGGGGGTGGAGGTGGAGGTGGCGGGGGCATTGTGGACGCGGTGGCCGGCGGCGTGGTGAATGGGTGCATGACGGACGAATCGCTCGCGAACTCACCACAACACACCAACCAAACGGGCGGAGAGTGAGGAGAAGCGAACTGCCTCTGTCAGGGTTATATTTACCGGAATACCGCGGTAACCGGCCGGTTACCGGTCATACCGGTCCGGACTGATACCGGTATCGGCCGGTTTAAAAAAACTGAAATTTCAAATTTAAAATCAGAGAAAAAAATAGTAAAAAAATTCCTAAAAATACTTCATGATTTATAGATTCCAATGGTGTCAAAATTTTTCAAATTTGACTACATTTAGAATTTTTTTCGAAGTCCCGAAGTAAAAAAAGGCCCGTTAAGGCCCGTTAGGCCCATTAGGCCCGAACGGGCACAAAACGGCACCCTGCGTCACGGGGGGGCAGAGCCACCCTCCATTTCCCCCCTCCGCGCCGCAGCAGCCGAAACCGCCGCCTCCCCGCTCGTCCGCTCGCCGCCGCTTTCTTACCGGCCGGTAGGACCGGTATACCGGTCGGTAAGACCGGGATACCGACGCGCGCGCGGATCCGCCGGGTACCGGGCGGTTGCACCGGTTTCTCGGCCGGTTTCAACCGGTAACCGCGCGGTTTCGCCGGTTTCAGCAGGTAAGGTTGTTTCTTTTTTTCTTGAGCATTTTTAGTAGGATTAGCTTTAGGATTTGGAATAGGAAGTAGTTATCTATTGATCTAGGGTGCAGTGGTAATTTGATTTAGGATTTTAGTAGGATTTATGGTGTGTTTAGGTTATTAGTTAGGGTTATGTTTAGGATTTGGTTTAGGATTTTAGGTTTGATGTATATTTTAGGTTGTAGGTGTGCTAATACTGATGTATATTTTAGGTATATACTGATGTATATTTTAGGTTTATATTGTTTAGGTAAATTTTATTTAGGTGGAAGGTTGTGACTTAGCCACTTATTTACGTAGATTTAATCTATGTGATTGATTAGTTTGTGTTGTCCACTCATGCAGGTGCACAATGTCAAGCAGAGGAAAAGACATTGTATGGGAGCATGGTGAAAACCTTTCTCCTGGGTGGAGGTGCAACTACTGTCATACGATGAAAGGAGGTGGTGGTGCAACAAGATTCAAAGAACATTTAGCCGGTCGCGGGTCGCAGGTGGTGCATTGCAGAAGCGTGCCAGATGATGTGCGTGAGTACTTTCAACGTGATCTTGATAGAACTAAAAAGACAACTTCTGACCGGTCTCGACAAAAGTTGGCAAGAGAGAAGGCTGCAGCGGAGGGTAACCATCCACTTGGTGATGATGAATATGAGGAGCAGCTCCAGCAAGCACTTAATCAGTCGAGAGCAGAATATGAGTACGAGCAGGGGGTGCAACAGAGAGGAGGTAATTACGACCGTGGAGGGGGTAGTGGTTCACAGGGTGGGAATCCTTTGCAAAGGATGTTTCGAAGAGCAGGATCACAGAGGGAGACTCCTGTGGTTCTGCAGGACTACAATTTGGCAGCCGGTAGGAGGAGAGGAATGGTCCAACCAAGGATTGATACAGGGTCTTGGACGTAGAAGGGGAAGAATGCGAAGGAAGCTATTGGGAAAGCTTGGGGAAAGTTTTCCATGTTGCAGGAATCCCAGGACGACAGGCCGACAATCCGTACTTCATAAGTGCGGTGAGAGAGACACAAAAGTGGGGTTAGTACAACTTTCAAAGTCATCTCTCTCAATTTTGACGTTTCTATCTTTATGTATTCTCACGAATGGCTTCTGTTTACAGGTGAAGGCATTGTGTCACCTACTGGAAGGGATATCGATGGCAAGTACCTAAATGAGAACGAGAAAGACTTGAAGGCTAGGTACACAAAGTTTCAGAAGGAATGGACCAACTTTGGCGTGACGTTGATGTGTGATTCTTGGACTGGCCCCACTAGAATGAGTGTCATCAACTTCCTGATTTATTGCAATGGAGTCACATGGTTTCATAAATCTGTTAATGCAACTGGGCGAAGTCAAGATGCCAATTATTTATACCAGGTAGCTTCTGAACATGTTGTTAGGTTCATACTATTTATAATATTGTGATTTACGTCACATTTGTAAAAACTGTTGTGGTTATTTTTCAGGAAATTCGTAAGGTTGTTGAAGAGATTGGCGCCGAGCATGTCGTACATGTGGTGACCGACAATGGCGCCAACTACAAAAAAGCTTGCAAGATACTGGGGAACCATTATGCTCATATTGTTTGGACGCCATGCCTTGCACACACCATCAACTTGATGTTGAAGGATATTGGTGAAAGGCCCGAACATGCAGGTACAATCGCAACATGCAAGCGAATCTCAACCTTTTTGCACAACCATGCTCAGTTGAATGCAATGATGAGGAAGGCAATCGGTGGTGAGTTGGTCAAGTGGAATGTTACTAGATTTGGGACCAACTACATGTTCCTAGAGAGCTTTCACCGGAAACGTGACAAGTTCATGCAGTGGATGTCTTCTCCTGAATTTCTGCAAAGCAAGTGGATAAAATGTGAAGACGGTCGCTTTGCTCATTCAAGGTTATCAAGTATCCAGTGGTGGGAGGGACTGGAATACATCATCAAAACAGTTCAACCAATTTATAAGTTCCTCCGCTTCGCTGATCAAGACAAGCAGCCTAACATGTGTGATGTAGTGTATGCCTACCAGACTTGCAAAATGGAGATGGAGTCTGTCTTTAGAAGAAATAAGCAGACATGGAATGAGTATCGACAGATTATGGACAACAGGATTACTGACGTGTACATTGACACGTATGTGGGTTCAGGTACGATCATGAATTATATTTACTTAGCAAGCTCCATGAAATGAATACTTACCGTTCCCTTGTTTGGCATTTGTCATGTGTTGCAGGTGCTGTCCTAAATCCAAAGTACGCATATAAAATGGATCTAACTCTAACAATGTTTAATGGTCTGAAAGATACATTTTCGCGCATGACGGATTTGCAGAGCGCCATGCAGGCTTTACAAGAGGCAGAGATTTTTCGACAGAAGCTTGGTAAGTTTGGCTCCGAACTCGCTATGAAAATGGCAGCGGATCCAAGGACTAGCCCATGTAAAAGCCTAAGAGCACTTCTCTACCCTTGATGCTTTACTCTCGTGGAATATATATCTAACATAATGTGTTACACTTGCAGCGGCCTGGTGGATGATATTTGGTAGTCAAACTCCAAATTTGCAGCGTCTTGCTTTGCGGCTTGTTGCACAATGTATCTCCTCCAGTGGATGCGAGCGGAATTGGAGTACTTTTGCCTTGCTTCATACGAAGGTTCGCAATCGGTTGTCCCACAAAAAACTAAACAAGCTTGTGTATGTCAACTACAATCTTCGGCTGCGACTAGCGGATATCTCTGGACCGCCACTGCATGATGACGAAGATTTCATTGACAAGTTCGCCGAAGTCTCATTCTATGACTCGAACAATCCAGTTAGGCAATGGATAGAGTATGGTAGATCAAACCAGGCACCAGTTCTTGATGAGGATGATGACGAAGTAGACGCCCCTATGCCATCACATATTGTCAGGTATAATGTGTGTCTCTGTCTGGCTTTCATATTATGTATGTCTATTTTATTTATGTGATTTATTTGTTTGTGCTCGTAGTGACCACATAGACGCCCAAGATCTACGTCAGGCCACGGGAGATGATTCCATAAGTGATTGGGCCCGTAGACATGTGGGTGATAGTCACCTCGGGAAGAGGAAGATGCAGATGCCGCCTAAGAAGGGTGACCCCAAGCGTCAACGCGGAAAGAAAAAGCAAGTGATCAGTGACACTGAAACTGAGGATGAGGCTCAGCATAGTCCACCGTATCAGGAGTCTCAGGATAGCAGCTCAACTGATGACGGTTCTGATGACGATAGTGACGGTGGCAGTGATGGTGATGGTGATGGTGATGGTGCTGATGGTGCTGCTGGTGGTAGTGGTTCTGGTAGTGGTGGTGGTGGCAGTGGGTTTGGTGCTGGTGGTAGTGGTTCTGGTGGAGGTGGTGGTCTTCGTTTCACAGGTATCCATTGCACCTACGTACGCACAATTGTTTCTGTGTATGACTTCTAAACTACTAATAATGGTTTTTTGCAGGCGAGACCCAGTTCACGCATGCTACTCAGGACCGCGACCATGGACAACCGGAGTCGCAGAGGACTATTTATGCACCTACAGACTACGACACTCCGCAGCATTCTTCTTTCTCGTACAGTGATACCTCCCAGGCAAGTTATAACTATCACATTCCTGACATTACCACGCAACCTGCGACCAGATGGGTGTATGAATGGGAAGACCCTCATTTTTACGCTATGTTAGTTCAAGAATGGGAGACAACAGCGGCATGGACGGGCCAATCTTGGAATGATTTTAAGGCCGAGTTGCTTAGATTGCGAGGTATCGCTTTGATGTCCACCGCCGAATATCAGATGTCTTGCAGCATGGGGGCATTTCCATACTTCATACAACGTTGATTATGCCTATGCCGATGACTATCACATTTGTTCGTGTATGAGACTAAGAATATGCTATTTATATGATACTATGTATTGATGACTTTGATGTGCCTTATGTATTGATACAATACAAGTATGTGTATGCCCTATGTATTGCTACAGCACTATTTATCCCTGAAATGTATGGTGTTTATACCTCATTATGTGCAAAGGCCATTCAAAAAAAATTTGTTTTCTGCATTAAAAAAAAGAAAATCAGCTGGTTTTGACCGGTTACCGTTTATACCGGTCATACCGGCCTGTATACCCGTCTAAAACCGATTGAGCTGTGAGTTTGAATTCGATTTCGAATTCGGCCGGTTTCCGGCCGGTTACCGTTTATACCGGCCGGTATACCGTTACCGCCGGCCGGCGGTAACCGGATTTCGGTCGGTATAAAAAACCCTGGCCGGCCCGTTAAGGCCCATTAAATCATGAAGGTCGAAAAATATACTAAACGCACTCAAATTTGAAAAACTTTGACATCATTGGATTCTATAAATCATGAACTATTTTTAGAAATTTTTCAGCATTTTTTTTAAAAAAATAAATCTGAAATTTGAAAATGCGATCGGTTACCACCAAACCCTAAACCCTAAACCCTAAACCACCAAACCGGTCGGTAAACCGCTCAAACCGGCCGGTAACCGGTCAAACCGGCCGGTATACCGGTCCGGAACCGATTGAACTGGGGTTCAAACTCAAAATTTGAATTCGACCGGTTTCTACCGGTAACCGGTCAAACCGGACCGGTATACCGATACCGCCGGCCGGCGGTTACCGGCTACCGGTCGGTAAAAAAAACCCTAAAAAAAACCCTAGCCTCTGTCTACCGTCCTGCTTCTTGTCACTTTTGATTGAAAATAATTGGTGGAGGGGTGGAGTGAAAGCACCACCGCACGCGGCGAGTTGCCTTAACTGAGGAAGAGGACACGTTTCTGTGGGGTCCACCATCCCCATGTTAAACTCCTGGTCGATTTGGCGTCGCCACAGGCATGGTGGTGAAAACGCTCGCCACGCTCGTCACACCTTGCCATACTCCGCCAGAATGAGAAGGGATTAAATTTGTGGCAGCCACAGTGTACTCGAGAACCAAACATAAGCCTAGTGGGTGTGACAGCCTTACTTTCTCGTGGTGAGTTTCGGCGGGAACCATACACCCCCCTTGATATAGATGTGCAAACATGCCACCCGGCACGGGCCCATGTCAGGCATGACCTGAAAGGGCACGGTACGGGATGGCCCATTGGTCTGTCGGGTCGTGCCGCTACATTCCATCGTGCCTGGCTGTCGGCCCAGGCATGGCCTGTCAGGCCACTTTTCGTATCGGGCCGGTCCGGAAAGCATGTCCTTTTTAGTATGTTGCATCGGCCCGTGGCCCAAGTCCATACCACCGCGTGCCGCTGCACCGCGAAGAGGACAGAGAGAACTCGAGGTCGTCGCCACCGCTTGAGTTCGCCAGGCCTGAGGCCGTCGCCGCTGCTTGAGGCCGCCAGGCTCAAGGTCGACGCCTCCGCGCGAGAGCCATGAAGAAGGCGGCGTCGGCCATCCGTTGGAGCTGCGGGCGTGGAGGCGGCGGCTGGTGGTGAGGACGCAAGCGTGGAGGTGGTGGCTGGTGGAGAGCATGCGGACGTGGAGGAGGCGAAGCAGGAGCAACAGCAGGCCGGAGTGCGTGGAGGAGAAATCGCTGAATCTGGGCCGGACGCCGGAGCAGTTGTTGTTGCACGGGGCCAGACGTCGGAGCAGCAGTAGCCGCTGGACGTCGCCAGTGGAATCGTCGAATCCATGTGTGCGCCATGTGGTGTGGAGGGAGGGGAAAGGTGCGCGACTGCGTGTGTGGCGCTGGTGGGATGGAGGTGGAGGGGATGAGAGGAGTGGATAATGTTTGGTGGGAATGACTAGAAAAGGACTTTAGCAGGCTTTGCCAAGTAATGGGCTGGTACCGGGTCTTCTCCTATTTTGCGGGCGATGCCACGCCAGCACAGGTGCCTGGGGTGCGGCCCAGGCACGGCCTTGTGAATCGGGCCGTGCCATGCTCGTGTCGGGCTAAAATAGCAGGCTTCGTGCCGGCTCACTGAGCTACGGGCTACATGCACATCTATAGGATTTGATGATTTGGATTTGATTTGAAACAAATTCCGGGAAGAGCAAGGACTGTCATCTTTCTCTCCTTCTCTTTGCTTCATTTACTCCTGAAACTACCCACCATTGTACTGGATTTCAATTTTTCAATACAGTACAACGTTTACCGCAAAGCATTACTACTCTTTTCTAGTACGATGCACAACCGACTAGTCCCATGGCACATCTTTATTTTATTTTCTTATTTACCATGCACAGTTCTAGAAGTCATTGTTTACCAACTCTTCTCTACACGAGTTATTGGCTCATTTTGACTCCTGTCTTCTAAGGGGTGCTATATATTTGAATGTCTGAGAAGATGAATGAGAGACAGAAACTCGTAGAGGGAGAAATTTCGGTGGTTGTTTTCTCGTGAGGCATTCATCTTGAGAGGCCATGTTATTATATGTTATGAATTTGGGAAGAAAGGGGCTAGCCTCGATCCTTATTTACTATAAGAGACTATGCATATGTTGGTTTAGGTTTGAGAGGAAGCAGGAGCAGATTACATGGATCTTTTGAGTCTTTCAGTGCCCTTGATTTCGTCATACACTACGGGAAACAGGGTCTTTGCCGCCTGTCAGAATCTTTGCCGACTGCCATATCTAGGGCAGTCGGCAAAGACTACCTTTACCGACTGCAGAAGTGAAAACAGTTGGCAAAGAAAGGCAGTCGGCAAAGAAAATCTTTGCCGACTGCCAGCCTGCTCCGAGCAGCTGGCAAAGAAAGGCAGTCGGCAAAGACAGTCTTTGCCGACTGCCAGCTTGCTCCCGGCAGTCGGCGAAGGCAAGCAGTCGGCACACCTTGCAAGCGGCGTGATGGCGTCCTTCTCCGTGTTCTTTGCCGACTGTCACGCCGTTTGGCAGTCGGCAAAGAAGGCCTCTTTGCCGACTGCCAGATCAGCGGCAGTCGGCAAAGAGGCTCTTTGCCGACTGCCCCAGCTGGCAGTCGGCAAAGTATTAATTTTTTTTTTGAATTTTGGTTTCAAACTTTTTTTTGGCCCATATATATTGTTTAAGAGTACATGTTCAAATGTGGAGCCTTTTTACAAAAGTTTACTATATTTCGTTCATTTTTTTATTTACTTGAATTTTTTCGCACAGTGAAGAATTGAACTGCAGGTGCATGAAATAATGAAATGTAGCCATTCAAAAAATGATATTCATGTTGGAGAGTTTATTTTGAGGCCGTGTCCATAAAGTCACCCAAAAGTTTGAAAGTCTTGTCCACGAAACATGACCGTCCACGTGCGGTAGAAGTGTGTTTTAATTATATTAAATCGAAACAAAGTCGGAATATCACGAAACTTGACGAGGTGTTATGTTATCGCATGTGAACACTATGATAAAAATTTGAAAAAGTTTAGAGCACGTTGCGGCGTCGAATGTCCAAAACCCAGACATCTCCACATGTGATCATATGCGATCACATGCAGAGATGTCAGGGTTTCTAACATCCCACGCCGCAACTTGCTCCAAACTTTTTGAATTTTTTTTCATAGACTCCGCATGGGATAACCTGACACCTCGACAAAATTCGTGATTTTTTGAATTCGTTTGCATTTTTTATAATTAAAAAACACCTCTACCCCGCCTGGAAAGTCCTGTTCCGTGTAGAAGGACTTCAAACTTTTGGGTGACCCTCTGGGCACGGCCTCAAAATACACTCTCGAAAATGAATAGCATATTTCGAATGCCTCTGTTTCATTATTTCATGCACATGCAGTTCAAACTTGGATATGCGGGAAAAATACAAGGAAAAGAAAAAAAGAAAGAAATATAGCAAATTTTTTTCAAAAATGCCGACATTGCTACATGTAATTATAAATAATATACTTGTTCTATAAAAAAAAGTTTAAAATCAAAACCTTAAAAAAAAAATCTTTGCCGACTGCCTTTTGTGGCAGCCGGCAAAGGGCCCCTTTGCCGGCTGCCAGCGCAGCAATCGGCAAAGGGCGCCTTTGCCGACTGCCAATAAAGGCAGTCGGCAAAGAAGGGCCCCTTGGGTTTCTGCACCGGAGGGAAAGCATTTTAATTTTTTTTTTAAAAATCTTTGCCGACTGCCTAAATACAGGGCAGCCGGCAAAGAGGTATTCAGGTTATTTTTGAAATGAAAAAATCAAAAAAATTCTTTGCCGACTGCCTTCTTTGGCAGTCGGCAAAGGCGGTTTGCTTAGATAATACTGGGCCAGAGGCCCAGTCGACCGAGCCAGTCGGCGCCCGCGCCCCCAGCCCCGCGCCCAGAGCCGCTCGAGCTCGCCACCACACGCCGCCGCCGGCCGCCGCCGCCGCCGCCGCCCCTAGCCCACCCGGCCCTCTTCGCCCCGGCCCGCCCCTCTCCCGCGCCTACCCGCCCCGCCCCCTCCAGGCCCACCCCGCCCCTTCGCGCGCGCCGCCGGCCGCCGCCGCCAGCGGCCGCGCGCCCACGCGCCGCCCCCGCCCCGCCCCCTCCAGCGCCGCCCCTGCAGGGCCCTGCCGTGCTGCCGCCGTGCCCGATCTGCCGGGGCAGCACCGGCCGGCGGGTGTACGGAGGAGGGAGGGAAGAAGAGAAGGGGAGGAGGAGGAAGGAGGAGGAAGAAGGCAAGGGAGGAGAAGGAGAGGACGGAGAAGGGAGAAGGGGAGGAGAGGAAGGAGAAGGGAGGAGGAGGAGAGGGTCGCCGCCGTCCACGCCGTCGGTCGACACCATCGTCCGTGCCCCTCGATCGCCGGAGGATAAGGTATAGCACAAGATTGTCGGCTATCGTGCCGTTTATGTCATTGTCGGCCTTCGTGCCACAATTGTGGATGTATAGGCCTTCGTGGCGAGAAATGTGGACGCCGGCCTACGTGTCGTCTTTTCTTGCAGGTTTTGGAAAACCTCCCCGTGCAGGGGAGGTGCTGCCAAAATTTTCAATTGATTCTAATCTATTGTCTTTTTTTGCAGGACCTGTGGGAGGGACTCGGCCACCCTCATCGGCTTCGTCGCCACTGCCCCGCTAGCCTCTCGCCATCGCCACCCGAGGTATAAATCACCTCCTTTCCTTACCCATTGTCGTACTTAGGTCGCGTAACCGAGTTAGGCGTCTCCCGTCCGAAAGGGATACGCGGTCGTTGGTATGCTGGTCAGTGCATATCTGCGACGGTATCTCTTTCGGATTGTCCACGTTTCTTGGACAGCCCGCGGATGCGTAGATGGGTTAGCTTCCATGTTCCGCCCCCGTCCGAGCTGGAGTTTCAGCAGCACCTCCCCGTTGTTCTCCGGATACACACTCTCCCCAAACCGGGACGTGTATCGGGAGAACAGCGGGGAGGTGCTGCCGAAATTCCGTCTCGGTCGGGAGCGGAGCATGGAAGCTAACCTCATCTACGCATCCTCGGGTGGGATTAGGACCTATCCTTCACCTATTAGATGGTAGGAACGCCTTGTACATGCAAATGCTGGTTTTATTACTCACATACATTGGCGTATGACAGAAGATGGCTGGCCGTGAGTGGATGTACACAGGCTGGACAGAAAAGAGGAAGAGCGCTGAATGGGTTCACGGGACCAATCAGTTCCTGCAGCAAGCATTTGGCCCGGCTGCTCATGGGTCCGAGCGGACGCTGTGTCCCTGCAAAGACTGTAAGAACCAAAAAAGAAAAGTAGAGAGGGAGGTATACAAAGATCTTGTGAAGCATGGATTTGTGGAAAACTACGAGAGGTGGATCTTCCATGGTGAAGCGAAAGCGAATGTTAGAGAGGAGGAGGTTAGAGCATGCCTCGAGGAGATTGATGGAGATGCCGGGGTGGTCGACATGGTGGTAGACTATAACGAGGCACGTGGCAATGAAGGATTGGTGGAGGAGGATCCAGAGGAAACCGCAAAGGCGTTCTATGAAATGATGTCTTCGGCACAGAAGCCTCTTCATGAGAAGACAACAATGTCCCAACTGGATGCCATTGGACGTCTTCTAGGGTTGAAGTCGCAGTTGAGCCTGAGCCGAGACGGCTTCAATCTCATGTTGAAAGTGATCGGCACAATGCTTCCGAATGACCACACGCTGCCTAAGAGCACGTATGAGTCAGTGAAGCTCCTCCGTGCACTTAAGATGCCATATGAGTCGATCCATGCTTGCCGTAACGGGTGTGTCCTATTTAGGGGCATTGAACTAGTGGCAGCAACGCACTGTCCAAAGTGCAAAGCCTCTAGGTATGTGGAGGTGGACGTTATTGATGGCAAGAAGGAACAGTCTAAGATCCCCGAGATGGTCGTACGGTACCTTCCACTCACACCGAGGCTCCAACGGATGTTCATGACAGAGGAGTTGGCGAAGCAGATGACATGGCACAAGGATGGCAAAAGATACAGTGACAAGATGGTACACCCAGCGGATGCTGAGGCATGGCAGTACTTTGACGAACAGTATCCTGAGAAAGCTAGGGACGCTCGGAATGTACGCGTAGCGATAGCAACAGATGGGTTCAACCCGTATGGAACACATGCGGCCCCGTACACTTGTTGGCCCGTGTTCGTGATCCCCCTCAATCTTCCCCCCGGCGTCATGTTTGAACCCAAGAACGTGTTATTGTCGCTGATAATACCTGGACACCCGGGCAACAATATGGGTGTGTTCATGCAGCCACTGTGGGATGAATTGGAGCATGCTTGGGAAAAGGGGGTACGGACGTACGACCGAGCTACAAAGAAGAACTTCACAATGCATGTATGGTATCAGTATTCAATGCATGACTTCCTGGCGTATGGCATATTTTGTGGGTGGTGTGTTCACGGGAAGTTCCCTTGCCCAGTATGCAAGGATTCTGTGATGTTCACCTGGCTGAAGAAGGGTGGCAAGTACTCTTCGTTTGACAAACATCGTCAATTCCTGCCTGAGAACCATGCATTGAGACGTGACACCCAACACTTCACGAAAGGTCTTGAAGTCACTGACCCTATTCCTCAGATTATGAGCAGTGAACAGGTCCTTGCCGAGTTAGAGGCTCTCAAAATCGACAAAGACAAGGGTGCCTTTATTGGATATGGTCAGCAACACATGTGGACACATATATCGGGCTTGACTAGGCTCCCCTACTTCAAGCACCTCCTCCTTCCACACAACATCGATGTGATGCACACAGAAAAAAATATCGCCGAGGCACTTTGGGGAACACTCATGGACATAAAACAGAAGTCAAAGGACAACGTTAAGGCTAGACTGGATGTGGAGGCGATCTGCGACAGACCAAAGCTAGTGATGAAGACCCCTGCGCCCGGCAAGACTTGGAGAAGGGGCTCGGCCGATTACATCCTGAAAAGGGCCGACAGGAAGGAAGTGTTTGAGTGGATGAAGACGTTATTGTTCCCTGATGGGTATGCGGCGAATCTGAGCAGGGGAGTGAACCCTAAGACTGGCAAAGTCTTGGGGATGAAGAGTCATGACTTCCACATATGGATTGAGCGACTCCTTCCTGCGATGACCCGTGGATACCTCCCCGAGCCAGTGTGGCGCGTTCTGGCAGAGTTGAGCTATTTCTTCCGCCAGCTTTGTGCCAGGGAATTATCTCGGGAAGTGATTCGTGACCTGGAGAAACTTGCACCTCTGCTGATCTGCAAGTTGGAGATGATCTTTCCACCCGGCTTCTTCCTGCCGATGCAGCATCTGATACTACACCTACCGCGTGAGGCACGGCTGGGGGGTCCTGTGCAGGCCCGTTGGTGCTATCCAATCGAGAGGTGTCAAAAGATTCTTCGAAAAAAGTGTAGGAATAAAGCCAAAATTGAGGCTTCTGTGGCGGAGGCAGCAAGAGTGGAGGAGGTGTCGAACTTCACAAAGGCGTACTATACCGAGAACCTTCCCAACATGAACCCACTCCCTCGTTACAACGAGGACGAGAATTTATCGACTCTGAGCCTTTTCAAAGGGCAACTCGGAAGGGGCAGCGCAGGTACCCCTAAGACATTGCAACCACCTGAGTTTCGCACCATCACACTCTACCTGTTGATGAACCTTGACGAAGTGGTTCCTTATCGAATGTAAGTTCTCAAAGAACTTGTTACATACGTAGTCAATATCCTCCACCTATTGGTCCAACCCCTTTCACCTCTTGTTTTTTCAGGGAGTTCATTAGGCAATTCTGGAAAAGGAATACGCCTCCTACCAACCAAGAAGAAGACCATTTCCTGAAAACTGCCAGGCCCGATTTTATTGGGTGGTTGTGTACAAAGGTACAATCCAACTTACCTCGTTCCATCTTTGAGTTGCTCGTATGAGCGAGTAATGTAACGATCTACGTGGCCTCACCTTGCAGGCACGCACAGATAGAGAAATGAGTCCTGAATTGAGACAGGTTGCATGTGGCTTCAGCACTAGGGTCAATGCATTCACCGTTTATGATGTGAATGGCTATCGCTTTCGCACGAGAAGCTACGAGGAGAGTCGGCCCGGCCGAAAGACCACGTGCACAGGAGTTTGTACGCCCGGCAACGATGATCTCGACTATTATGGCATAGTCGAAGAAATATACCAGCTCGACTTCCCGGGCCCCAAAGCTCTTAAGCCAGTGGTGTTCAAATGCCAATGGTTCGATCCTCATGTCATGAGAAGAGCCGATGACATTGGGCTAGTCGAAATTCGACAGGATTCCGTCTATAGTGGAGACGATGTCTATATTGTGGCTCAGCAGGCCAGGCAAGTTTATTATCTCCCATGGACGTGCCAAAAAGACGAGAGGCTTACGGGTTGGTACCTTGTGCAATCGGTATCGCCACGCGGTAAAGCGCCTGTCCCAATCGATGATGACTACAACTTTGACCCAAAGGCGGATAGCGGAGAGTTCTATCAACCTGAGGGGCTAGAAGGGCGTTTGGAGATAGACATTCTTTCGCTGATGAGCATGAAAGCAGACAACGTCATCGATGATGACGAGGACGAGGGTGAAGTGGTGCAAGATGCTAAGGACCTAATGATGCTTGAGCGATGGAGGGCTCATCGCAACCTAAATGTTGAGGACGATAGAGGTGGTGAGGAGAGTAATGGAGATGATGAGGACTTAGGTTTCGATAATATTGATAGTGAAGACGACAGTAGTGATTGTGATGACAGTGGAGGAGGTGATGACAATGGTGATAGTGATGACCAGGACTTCGGTTTCTAGTTCATGTAATACTATATTGTTCTGATTATTATTACTTTGCAATTATGTTTCGTTCATTTTGCATCTCTTTACAAATACTTATCGATTATTTGTGCTAATTGGTTTAATGTTTGTCATTGCAGGCATAGGACAAAATACCGGGCGGAAGTAGACGACGACAGAAGAGACCGGTGAGAAAGGTCCACTCGGTCTACCAGAGAGAGGAGGAGGAGGCGTTGGAGGAGGAGGAGGCCTTCGAGGAGGAGGAGGCGTTGGAGGAGGAGGAGACTTTGGAGGAGATGCGGGGTAGAACTCGCTCTACCAGACGCCTGTTTGCCCCGGTCGGCGGCGAGGACGGGGGCGGTGAGGACGGGGGAGGCGAGGACGGGGGCGGCGAGGACGGGGGCGGCGGCGGCGAGGACGGGGGCGACCAGGGCGGGAGCGAGGCGACAGCAGGGGACTCGTCTTCCACAGCTTCGAGGAGGCCCTACCAGCGTGGGATAACACGCCTCCCAAGCGCCGCGCCCACGCTAGCCTTCCGTCCGGTGATTCGACCCGACGGGCCAAGGTAAGTAACCATTCATGTTTTCACTTACTTGTTCAAATGCCATGTTGAAAATTGAACTTCAAGATTAACAGTTCTTCTTAATGACTTGTGCAGCAATTGGAAGCGTGTGGATGGAAACAGAGGTGGACGCCATCCTAATGGCATTCTGGGCCTCCTGATTAAGAAGAATTTTCCTGGCCTAGTCACCATAGATGGGAGGGATAAAGTGCCCTAGCACTGGCCAGACTTCTTCAAGGTAGTGCACGGAGACGTCACCCTTGCCGACAAGATCAAGAGGGAGTTCTGGGTGAGTCTTCATTGCACCGCTTTGCCACTACTAAGCATTTGTTGGATGTCCTTGAAATAATCAACTCATAAATGATATATGTATGCAGGAGTATTTCACGTGCGACCCAGGGCACGAGAATGAGGCGTCGGTAGTGCAGGACAGGGTCTGCCAGATCAAGCTCAAGGACATGTTCTACGAGGCACACGTCCAGTGCCTCATCAGCTACCACGCCAACGTACTCAAGGAGAAGCTAGACAAGGCGGATGCGAGGAAGATGATCCAGTGCCCCGAAACTGACATGCCCAGGGAGGCCTACATGCTCGTAAGTAGGAAACAATAATTCTAATTTCATTCCAATTCATCTTCTTACTCACCTAAATGCACGTTGTAATGCATGCAGTATCCTGCTGATTGGTGCAAAATGCACATGGACTGCTGGGAGGCGATTGTGGACGGGTGGAGAACACCGGAGGCTTACGAGATGCGCAGGAAGAAATCTGGATATGCCAAGGCGAAGGCGGGGCCGTCACACCACCAAGGGTGCCGCTCTCTCGGAGAGTACATGGACACATGGGTACCCTTCACACCAATTTGTTTATTTATTCAATTGATTGAGTCATTCATTCTCATTACGTGTAATCGTCCTTGTGTTTTCCTCGCAGACCCAGTCGCATGACGGCCAGGTGATCAACGAGTTCACGGGCTATATCCTGTCTCACCAGGGCAAGGCGACAGATCCAGAGAACGTCTATGACACGGCGAGGGGGCCCGACGCCATCACCAACCAAAACGTCTACGATAGGGTGGTCCAGTACACCGAGGCGGTTCGCACGCGCCATGGTGCCGACTACGACCCGTCGACCGAGCCCCTCGATACGGACGTCCTGATGAGGACGGGAGGAGGGAAGCAGCACGGCCGGTACCTTATTGCCCACAGCGTCATCGACCCGGCCACCGTTCCCTCCCTTCGTGAGATTCGTCGTTCGGATAGCAGTGCCGGTACCTCCTCCGATGTCCCCATACAACCTCGGCGGGCAAGCTCCACACAGATGATGGCGGCGCTTCAGGTAACTATTCGTCGTTCATTGGTTTTACATATGTTGCCGAATGTTTATGCATTGTTTAAACATCGCTTGTGTAATATTGCAGGTCCAACTGGAAGAGATGCGGGCCCAACAGGCGGCCCAACAGGCAAGAGAGGCGGCCCGAGAAGAGGCCTATCGGCAGCAGCTGGCGGCCCAACAGGAGGCCCATCGGCAGGCGATGCTAGCTTTCCAGCAGCAGTCCCAGCAACAGATGACGCAGTTTGCCTCCTCGATTTCCAGCTACTTTCAGGGCCTGGAGATCCCTAACTACAGACCCCCTCCATTGCAAGTGATGTTCACTCCACCCCCGGTTGTTCTCCCTCCACTCCCTGATCTTTCGCCTGTAAGGACTCCGGTGAGTTACTGGCAGCCTATCTATTGTTTTCGCTTGTGCGGCCATCCCTTAGGTACTAATGAGATCGCTTATCCGTACAGCTGCAGTCGGCGGCTTCGAACCCGTCTCCGACAGTTGGACCTTCTCCACAGCCGCTGGTCGGACCGTCCGGGTGGTCTTCGTGGCCGACAGGGAGCTCCTCACACCACGGTGGTGGCGACTGGTCGCAGGACGAGTGAGTGGCTCGGTGCATGTTGTTGGATAATGGATGTAACTTTGTTATGTTAGACCCTTTTGCAACTTTGCTGGATGTTGGACTTGTGCGACTTGTTGGATGTTGCATTCGTGCGTGTGACTTGATGGATGTTGTGGTTATGGATTATTTGTGAATCTCTATGATGTATATGTGGATTTCTGTGATATGTACATATATGTGTTTTGGTTGCTGCGATACGTGAGCTAAATCGGCAAAAACAGCAAAAAAAACTGCAGTTTCCAGCTTTGCCGACTGCCACGGCAGCTGGCAAAGCTGGGAACAAAAAAAGCAAAATACCCAGCTTTGCCGACTGCCACGAAGCAAGGCAGTCGGCAAAGGCTTTGCCGACTGCTGAATTGGCAGCTAGCAAAGATATACACATTTTTTTAAAAAAAGGAAAAAATCTTTGCCGACTGCGAATAAAGGCAGTCGGCAAAGGTCTTCGATTAAAATAAAGGAAAAAATATTTGCCTCGATTAAAAAAAATAAAAAAAAATTCTTTGCCAACTGCCACCTAGGCAGTCGGCAAAGAAAACTCTAACGGCTGTGCGCTTTTGCTTTGCCGACTGCCAGAGTGGCAGTCGGCAAAGGCTTTGCCGACTGCCTTTCATGGCAGCTGGCAAAGGTGGCCTTTGCCGCCTTGGGCTTTGCCACCTCCCCTTTGCCGACTGCCTCAAGAAATGCAGTCGGCAAAGCCTTTGCCGACTGCATTTCCTCCTTTGCCGACTGGTTTCAGCAGTCGGCAAAGAGGGCGAATCCAGTAGTGATAGTGCTAGAGGAAATGGTATCTTAGCTTGTGCCAGAAAAAACTGGCATACACGTGTGCCTCATGTGATTACTGAAAAGCAGGATTCTTCTAGGTCTCAAATTAGAGATAATTACGTGCAGAAAACATGGAGATTCTAAAGAAAAATAAGAGGCACATGTATGTACAGATTTACCTGAGTTCAAATCGTCAAGGTGGACATGCGCTAGCTGGATGGTGTCAGTGTAGTCGATGGGACTTGATCTTGTATTCCAGGTAGAACTTTGAAGCGACTTCCCTTTGACACCCATTATTTTTCAACAGCTATTGGTGAGCTAGGAAGACATCATGTACTATACAACATAACATAAGGTCCAATCCCTTTTGCTCTAAAGTTACCTATGCCAAACCTCGAGTTGTATAAAAGCTTTTGCCTCCCTTTTTGAATAACTCAATTTTTAGGGGACTTCTCTCGAACCATGTACATGTTTTGGTTTGCTCTTTTGTAAATGCCGGGCTACAATATGCTTTCAACCCCAGCTTTCTCTACTTCACATATTTGAATTCTTTTTAAATTTATTGCTGCATTCAAGTATAAGTTCATTTCTCTTATTATAGCCCAATTCACCTTATGATCTGGTTCTAACAGCTACTACGGCATGTTTTTTATAAACAAATTAATTAATATGGTGGGTTGCACCTATACACACACACACACACACACACACACACACACACACACACACACACACACACACACGTGTGTCTTAAAAGAAGTTCTCTATGCCAACTGAGCTCCGGCTAACTTCTTGGACCAATTCTTCCTTCTTATAGTTATGGCCTTGTTCAATATATGCCCATGAGTCGCTTATTATTTGAGGTCTCACCATACCCATTTGTCTCATGATGGTATGATGTACCCACTGTGTGATATTTCTATTTATCTTGGGCATTTTGTAAATTCATTTCCTAAAAAAGACCTCCGCCACTAACTATTACTCTTGAATTTTTTTTATGGATTCTTACTTGGGTCCTGGAACTAAAAAAGTGATCATCTGAGTCGTCATATATCTACCGTAGATTCTCACGAGTCCTCCATCTAAAACAGTGACAATAGGTCCTTCAACTAATGTCGCGCCCGAGTAGATCCTTAATATACAAAGAGAGGTCAACTACAAGATAGAGGGGTTGCAAGGGAAGAGATGGAGAGGAAGATTTGTTTTTTCAACTTTAATTGGCCTGGCCACACATGCGGCTGGTGATGGCTTGAACTTTTAGTCTAGCACAACAGTAGATTGAGGACTTAGATGTCACTTCTTTATTAGTTCGATGACCCAAGTGAGAATTAACAATAGATTGAGATCTAGATAGTCACTTTACTAGTTCTAGGATCCAATTTAAAATAATCTATGGAAAGTTGAAGGACCTATGATATATTTTACTCTATTCTTCATTATATATCTCTATCGTCTAAATTGATCGTTCCTCAATTGAAGCCCAAGCAGCCAAGCTTCCAATCATCTTAGGACCAATCCCAGCCTTTGCATCGCATGTATCCGGGATCCAGAGGCTGTCACCGTGCAGAGCAGGCCGTCGCCGGCAAGGTTGCATGCAGCCCAACACAAACAAGAAGTCCCACCTCGCCGCGTTGTGGGCGGGCGCAGGGACCTGAGGTCGCTTGTGCTTTCCGATGTTGTTGCAAAAAAAACGACAATGTAATAATCATCTAATTTCTCGTCGGTTGTGTGGGGCGACTATAGCGTGCTACTCAGTATTCTAAGTCACCCGGTGTTACAAAATCCCCTCTTCTTGTTAATGATATATGCATGCCAATGCATGGTTGTGAAATAAAAAAACGAACGGGGAGGGGAGATGGCCTATGAAGAGAAAGATCAGACCAGTTTCCCTGTCACCACACTTTCCGCATCTTTCTAGGCTACACCTTACCGTCGAGAGACTCCTACGGCCGGCGGTGGTGAGGAACATCGACAAACTTTTATGTCTTGTGTAAGCAAAACTAGAATCACCCACCAATTTGAGCAATAATAAAAACACTGTGCTCATATATTACTAGTCTAGTAGCTGAATTAGTTCAGCAAGTACATAAAGAGTTAGTGTAGGTTGGTTCTTTTTTCCTGCTTTTACATTGCCTCCAGCTCATGACTTCAATATGTACATAACTCATCTTCTGAAGCTAGCTCTTCAGTTGCACTCCCACTCTTCTGTACGAGTTAAATATTTGTGTTCTTTATTAGCCTCCATGATGGTGAATATATATAGGATGTTTGATATAATTTGATTTGAAACGAATTCCGGGGAGGACAATGACTATTATCTTTCTCGCCTACTCTTTGCTTCATTGACTCCTGAAACTAGCTACCACCCTTGTACTAGATTTCATTTTTCTTTTTGAAAGAGCATTTATACGCAAAACACATTACTCTTTTATACGGTGTACAACCTTACTTCCCTAGCTAGTTCCATAACGCATCTGTATTTACGTTGTTGTCAGCAGGAGTTCTGAAGTTATTGTTTACCAACTTTTCTATACAGAACTATTGACTCAGTGTGACTTCTATCGACAAAGGAGTGATGGTATATAAATGTCTTATGGAAGATGAACGAAACATAGAGCTAGCGATGAATTTCAGCTGTTGTTTTTTCACGAGGCATTCGTTTTGAAAGGCCATGTTATGTTTGAATTTGTTTGAAGCTAGCATCCTTATTTTTTAATATAGGCGACACATAGTCATTTCGACTTGGATCGTGCTTTCCCTTCGTCAATGATGAGGGGGCACGTCAAAATTGTGAACATGCAGTGATTGGTGAAGACACAGCCCATGCAGTCATCAATTTTTTTAAAAAATAAAAACATAATAACAAGGCTAGAAAAAAAATACTTTCTTTCCGTGTCGGCGCACGACAGCATGGTCCCACACCGAGGAAGCTACGATCATAAGCCCTGGTGGGAGATTAAGCCAGTCAAGCCATGCATCTAAGCCGTCACCGTGCAGAGCAGGCCATCGCACTACAGGAAATCCACGCTTTAACGAGTGCCAAATATCGGGCACTCGAAAAAACGGGACACTCGGCAAAAAAAGTCTTTGCCGAGTGCCAGACACTCGGCAAAGACTTACACTCTATAAAAAATTGGTAGGGACCAACGGCATCCGACACCGTCCTCTTTGCCGAGTGCCAGCCGTTTGGCACTCGGCAAATATCATTCGACGCCGTCCTCTTTGCCGAGTGCTAGCTGTTTGGCACTCGGCAAATATGTTATTTTGCCGAGTGTCAACCCTAGGCACTCGACAAACTGGTTTTTTTGTTTTTTTCACCAAATTTTTTTTGAAGCTTTACTACACTAACACAAACAACATATTCAAGTTTGGGACATTTTCATTGTATTTTGATATATTTCTTTAGTTTATTTTGTTTTGTTGAATTTTTCTGGAAAATGTAAGTTTGAACTGCAGGTGTGTGAAATAATAGATTTCATTCGTTCAAAAAATATTATCCTTGTTTGTTATTGTAAATTTAGGCTAAATCTACGAACTCTCTCGAAATTGCGATGAACGTGCTCATGGGGCAACGTCGCCAACTAGCGTGTGGGTGGATTTTTAATTATATAAAATGCAAACGAATTCCGAAAATCATGAAACTTGTCGAGATGTCATGATATCATATGCGTATGCGGTGGTAAAAATTAAAAAAGTGTTTGTGGAGATGTCCTGGTTTGTGAGCAACGTACGTGACAACGTGCTCGACAAAGATACGGTTGGAAGTATGCATATCATTGCATATCTGCGACCGTATCTCTTTCGGATTGTCCACGTATTTTGGACGGCCCACGGATGCGTAGATGAGGTTAGTTTCCATGGTTTGTTCCGGTCCGAGACAGACTTTCGGCATCACCTCCCTGTTGTTCTCCGGATATACACTCTCCCTTACAGGACGTGTTTCGGGAGAATAGAAGGGAGGTGCTGCCAAAATTCTGTCTCGGATAGGAGCGAAGCATGGAAACTGACCTCGTCTACGCATCCGCGGCTGGGATTAAAACCTATCCTCACCTATTAGATGGTAGGCACACCGAGCAGATGCACCATGGTTATATTACTCGCCCATATATGTATATGCCAGGGTATGGAGAACCGTGATTGGATGTACACGGGCCACCCAAGTATGACCCAGAATGGATTACTAAGACTAATGTTTTCTTGGAGTATTCATTTGGCGAGACTGCTCAAGGATCGAGTCGGATGCCGTGTCCCTGCTGCAAATGTGACAACCATGTAAGAAAGGCTAGGAAGGCCGTGGGAAAGACCTTTGCAAGTATGGATTCACGCCAAAATATATCTGCTGGATCCACCATGGTGAAGCCGATCGTATTAGAGAGGAGGTGGTAAGACCACGCCTCGAGGCTTTTGATGGAGATGCCAGGGCAGCAGACAGGTTGGATGACTTTCACGAGGTATGATTCGGTGAAGGATTGGAGGATGACCCAGAGGAATTCACAAAGACGTACTATGCTATGCTGGATTCGGCTCAGAAGCCCCATCATGAAAAGACAGTGGTTTCGCAACTGAATGCCATTAGACGCCTAATGTCGTTCAACTTGCAGTGTAGCATGAGTCGAGGCCACTTCGATGGTATGTTGTTAGTTTTTGGATCCCTGCTTCCGGAGGGTCACATGCTGTCAAAGAACTTGTACGAGTCACAGAAACTTTTTCGTGCTGTATGAGCACATTCATGCTTGTCTGAATGGGTGCGTCCTATTTAGGAAAGATTACGAGAAAGCAACGCACTGTCCAAAGTGTAAATCCTCTAGGTATCTGGAGGTCGACACTAGTGATGACAATAAGAAGCAGCTTTGTATCCCCGCTAAGGTCGTACGGTACCTTCCTGTCATACCGAGGATCCAACGGCTGTACATGACAGAGGAGTCCGCGAAATAGATGACATGGCATAAATAAGGCAAAAGATACAGCCCTGGCAAGATGGTACACCCATCGGATGGCGATGCATGGACCCACTTCGATGGTATACATCGTCATAAAGTTGAGGAGGCTCGGAATGTTCGTGTAGCGCTGGCAACAGATGGGTTCAACCCCTATGGATTGCTGGTGGCCTCGTACACTTGTTGGCCCGTGTTCGTGATCCCTCTCAATCCCCCCCCCCGGCGTCATGTTTCAACCCAAGAACATTTTTTTGTCGCTGATAATTCCTGGACACCCAGAGAACAAGATGGGAGTATTCATGGAGCCTCTCATTGATGAATTGATTCTTACTTGGGAAAAGGGGGTACTGACATATGACCAAACTACAAAGAAGAACTTCACAATACATGTGTGGTACCACTACTCCCAACATGACTTCCTGGCGTATGGTTTATTCTGCGCGTGGTGTGTTCACGGGAAGTTCCCATGCCCAATATGCAAGATAGCTGTGAGGTTCACTTGGCTGAAGAGGGGTGGCAAGTTCTCTTCGTTCGAACAGCATCGTCAATTCCTTCCTCTTGAGCATGCATTCCGGCGAGATGTCAAGAACTTCAGGAAAGGGGTTCAAGTTACCGACTCTGCACCTCAAATGATGACCGGTGCCGAGGACCGTGCTCAGGTAGAGGCTCTCAAAGATGATAAAGAGAAAGGTGGTTTTATTGGATATGGGCAGAAACACCAGTGGACTCATAAATCAGGCTTGACTAGGCTCCCCTATTTCGATGACCTTATTCTTTCACACAACATTGATGTAATACACACAGAAAAGAATATCACCGAGGCGCTTTGGGCAACACTCATGGACATCCCTGATAAGTCAAAGGACAACGTAAAGGCTAGACTGGACCTGGCAACGATGTGCGATAGACCAAAGCAAGTGATGAAGCCTCCCGCACCCGGCAAGAAATGGAGAAGGACTCCGGTCGATTTCGTATTGAAAAAGGACCAAAGGAAGGAGGCACTGCAGTGGATCCAATCGCTAATGTTCTCTGATGGGCATGCAGCAAATTTGAGTAGGGGAGTGAACTTGTCCACCATGCGAGTGTTAGGGATGAAGAGTCATGACTTCCACATATGGATTGAGCCGCTCCTTCCTGCAATGACTCGGGGATACGTCCCCGAGCATGTGTGGCGTGTGCTGGCAGAGTTGAACTTTTCTTTCGCTAGCTTTGTGCCAAGGAGTTATCTCGGGACGTCACTGATGACTTGGAGAATGTGGCACCTGTGTTGATCTGCAAATTGGAGAATATCTTCCCACCGGCTTCTTCCTGGCGATGTAGCATCTGATTTTGCACCTACCGTACGAGGCACGAATAGGGGGTCCCGTGCAGTTTCGTTGGTGCTATACAATCGAGAGAAGTATAAAGATTCTTCGGAAAAAGTGTAGAAACAAAGCCAAAATTGAGGCTAGCATGGCAGAGGCATTCATTCTTTAGGAGGTGTCAAACTTCACAACATCATACTATAATGATAGCCTTCCCAACGTACACAATCCTCGCCCTCGTTACAACGCCGAAGAGAGTTCATCGAACCTCAGCCTTTTCAAAGGTCAACTTGGAAAGGCAAGCGCATCATGCACCAAGAGCTTAAGGCATGATGAGTGGCGCATCATCATGCTTTATGTGTTGTTGAACCTTGACAAAATGAAGCCTTATGTGCAGTAAGTTCTCAATGAGCTTGTTACATACTGCACCAATACCTTATGCTTTATCCTCCATGCATCCACCTCCTTGTCTCTTGTTTTTCAGAGAATTTCTGAATACATACTGGACAGGGAATAGGGCTCCTTCCCCTCAAGAAGAAGATAGTCTTCTCAAAGATGGTGTGCCCGATTTCATTTGCTGGTTCGACACGAAGGTACCTGGTTAATTCTTTGCCTTTCCCACTTCGATCATAAGAGCGAGTAATGTAACGATCTATCTTACCTCACCTTGCAGGCCCACAAAGATAGGGCAATGGATGCTGAGTTGAAAGGGCTAGCCAAAGGCTTCGCCATACTGTGAATGGCTATCGCTTTCACACAAGCGACTACGAGCGGAGTCGGCCCAGTCGGAAAACCACAAATACCGGAGTTCGTACACCCGGCACCAATGGGCACGACTACTACGGCATAGTATAAGAAATATACCAGCTCAATTTTAAGTGTTGCAAAGCTTGTAATCCAGTCGTATTCAAATGCCATTGGTTCGATCCTAACGTCATGAGAACAACCCCTGAGATTGGACAAGTCGAAATTCAACAGGATTCTGTATATCAAGGAGAGGATGTCTATATTGTGGCTCAACAGGCCACGCAAGTTTATTATCTCCCATGGGCGTGTAAAAAAGACCCCAATCTTATGGGTTGGTACTTTGTGCAGATGGTATCGCCACGCGGTAGACTACCTGTCCCAAACAATGAGGATTACAATTCTGACCTCCACACACAGGAGTTCTATTAACCAAAGGGCCTAGAAGGAAGGTTTGACATAGACATATTTTCGCTGATGGGCATAGAAGTAGACAATGACATTGATCGAGGGGATGTAGACGAGGAAGAGGGAGAAGAGGTGCAAGATGAGAAGGACTTACAAATGCTTGAGCGATTACAGTTAGACGATGACAATGATGACAACGATGGAGACGAGGACGAGGGAGAAGAGGTGCAAGTTGACAATATTGATAGTGATGACGATACCTATGATCCAGACGCTACCGATCGTGAAGAATATTTCTAATTCATGTAATACTATATTATTATTATTATTATTATTATTATTATTATTATTATTATTATTATTATTATTATTATTATTATTATTATTATTATTATTATTATTATTATTATTATTATTACTATTACTACTACTACTACTACTACTATTATTACTACTATTATTATTACTATTATTATTATTATTATTACTATGTTCAATTCATTTTGCATCTCTTTATAAGTACTTTGTAATTTAACATTACTAATTGGTTTACTCTTTGAAATTGCAGGCACTCGACAAAATGCCGGGCAGAAGGTAGTGCCGTTGTGTGGTCAACTCCCTCTACATGAGGGACTGCTCACCACCCCACGTTGAGGAGGACACTTTCCCGGAGCCAGCGCCGAGGAGGTCGAGGACAGGCCGCACCCGCGGCCATCCGAGGACGCCCGTGGAGCTGACTCCCACCCCACCGGTGGACGAGGACGACCAGGTAGGAGGGGGTGACACCTCCTCTGACTCGTCGGACCACGAGGAGGGGGGCGACCGCGACAGTAGGGGGTTCCACTTCCACTACTGCTTCTAGCTCTACCTCGTCGGGAGTCTACTTGCGCGGGCCCTCGAAGCTCCCGGCGCGGCCGATCCCACTTCACCAGCGCCCGGTGATTCGACCCCAGGGCGACGAGTACGTATCATTTTATTACTATTTCATATGACATGCAGACTCTTAATGACTAACAATTGTTCTTAATGACTCTTGCAGCAACTAGAAAATTGTGTCCGGGAAGGGCCGGCACATCAATGGCAAGCTGGCTCTTCTGATTCGGCAGCACTACCCTGGGATGGTCACCTACGCTGGGGTGCTTTTGCCGCCCTGGACATGGGACCACTTTCACACCGCTGAGGACAGCGAGCACGGCACCGTTGCGGTACGGATAAAGGCCGAGTTCTGGGTGAGTCTACGTCACACTAAATTGGTTAATACTATGTATTCATCGGTCGCTCTAAAAATAATTAAACAATACATGATGTATGCATGCAGGACTTCTACAGGTGTGACGCTGGGTTTGAGGCCCAGGTAGCGCGCGTGCAGGACAAGGTCAGCAGGTCTCGACTCTCGGACCTGTACTACGAGACGCGGCTCCAGTGCATCATCAACTACAACGCCGACGTCCTTGGACAGGTGGTGAGGAAGCGCGAGGCCAGGAGCATGATGCTCACGAGGGAGCAGTACCTCTTGGTAAGAAGTACTTTCATGAACAATAGGTTGGCTTCATTTCATCTTCTGACATATCAATAACTTGATGGCATGCAGAAATGTACTGATTGGTGCGCTAGGCACCGCCTCTACTGGGAGGCCATTGTGGATAGGTGGCTCTCGGCCGAGTGGGCGGAGAAGCACAAGATCCGTCGGGACTGCCGCCTGCAGATGGGTGAGGCGCCACACCACCAAGGCAACCAGAGCCTTAACGCGTACGCCAAGACATGGGTAAACTTCTTTGTGCATTCATCCTTTTTTATATATTCTAACATTCAATTCTAACTACTTGTAATCGTTTTTGTGTTTTCCTCACAGTCCCAGGCGCACCAGGGCCAGGAATGCAATGAGTTCATGGCGTACGCCCTGGCACACAAGGGCAAGGCGACGGCCCCGGACGTCACCTACAACCCGGCAAACGGCCCCGAGGCGTACACCAACGCGAGCGTCCACAGCAAGCTTGGCGAGTACACCTCGGTGGCTTGCCAGCGCCATGCGGAGGACTTCGATTCGGCCCTCCAGCCCCGGAATACGGACCTCGTGATGAGGCTGGGAGGAGGGAAGCAGCACAGCCGGTACTGGATGGCGGAAAGCACAGTCGACTGCTCCTCTGTTGCCAGCCTCGCCGATATTCGAGCAAGGAGCACGGACTCCTCCCTCCCTATACGCCCTCGGCTGCGGAGCTCACAGCAGCAGCTGGCAGAGCTCCAGGTTAATACTCACAAACTCGTCGTTCATTACTTTTACACATGTACCTTGCCTTTACATTATTTAATCTTTGCGGTTAGAATGTTGCAAGAGAACATGCGGAGGTTGTAGGCCCAGCAGGTGGCCCAGGTGGAGGCCCAACGGCAAGCGATGGAGGCCCAGGCGGAGGCCCATCGGCTGGAGATGGCGGCTGTACAAGCCCAGAGGGCGGCCGAGGAGCAGAGGATGCGGGGCATGTTCAGCTTCATGGCGAGTCTGCAGGCCTTGCCAGATGTGGTCGTGCCTTCGTCGCTGCTCGCTCTAGTTGTGCCTCCTGCTCCTGTTCTATGGACTCCGGTTAGTATGTGAACCTGTTGATTCCTTAAGCTTTTTCGCCCTTCCTGCACATACTCATGATTTCACTTCTCCTTTGTACAGTCACAGTCGGCGGGTTTGGCCCCGACTTCACAGAGTGGCCCTTCTCCAACGTCCGTGTGGCTAACTGGCCCTCCTCCACAGACCGAGCACTCTCTTCAGCAGCCCGAGTGGCCAGGACCAAGATAGTAGTAGGTACCTCTTTTCATGTTCTTTGGACTTCTCCTTTGTGTTCGTGATGCATTAGAGACACTAGAGACATTTATATGTATGTGATGGATTATGGATTCTATATGATGGATTAAGGACGATATGTGTATGTGATGCACGATGGATGGACGATATATGTGCATTTCGTGGATTATGGATGATGAATATGATATATTATGTGCTCTGTGTGATGATGCATATGATATATATATATGATGTGTTTGTTTGTTTTGATAGAAAGCAAAAAACGAAGAAAACAGTATTTTCACCCCTTTGCCGAGTGTGGCACTCGGCAATGAGGCCTTTGCCGAGTGCATTTGCACTGGCACTCGGCAAATCTGGAAAACCAGGTTTGAAACCTGGTTTTCCAGATTTGCCGAGTACCAGGGCCATGGTACTCGGCAAAGATTTTTTTTAAAAAAAATTTCTTTGCCGAGTGCTGTTGCAGTAGCACTCGGCAAAGAATTTTTCAAAAAAAAGATGGACCAGTTTCTTTGCCGAGTGCCACGGGTAGGCACTCGGTGAAGAATTTTTCAAAAAAAATTAAAAAAATCTTTGCTGAGTACCACCTCAGTCGGCACTCGGCAAAGAAGCCGTTAAAGTTGACGGTTGACATTTTTTTACCGAGAGCTGACCTGGCATTCGGCAAAGGTTTTGTCGAGTGCCGACAGGTTTTTTTCTGAGTGCGACACTCGGTAAAACCTTTGCCGAGTGCATTAAGGTTTTTACCGAGTGCCTGAGGCACTCGGCAAAGAAGCCGCATCCAGTAGTGTGGTGTGCATGTTAGCATGTTTTGCTATTGTAGTGGGCTTTTGTTTAATTATGTGATGTGATCAGTCAGGGATGGTACGTGAAGAGACAAATAAAGAGAAAAGGGGTTCTGTGTGTAATGCCAGAAAATAAATTTCATAGGATGTTCATCGTGCCTTGTGTGCGTGCGATCTTGTCTTGCACAGTTCGTGAGAGAGTGAGCTGAGCCAACAAAATCACCCTGGTGACCCAATAATAATCACAACATATATACTCCTCCGTTCTGATTTATAAGTCGTTTGACTTTTCTAACCCTAATTTTGACCACTCGTCTTATTTAAAATATTTATAAAAAAAGTTAAATTTAAATCATTCTTGATTTCTTGAAGAACTTTTGTCAATAATAAAGCAAGCCACGCTAGTAGAGAAACAACTTTTGACTCACATCAAGTTTTGGCTTTAGTCTCGGTATTTTTTTGGTTTGGGACTAAAGATCTTTAGTCCCGGTTGGTAACACCAATCGAGACTAAAAGTTAAATGTTAGTCCCGGTTCGTATTACTAACCTAGACGAAATCCCGGTTTATAACACTAACCCGGACTAAAGGTAGACCCTTTAGTCCCGGTTGGTGTTACAAACTGAGACTAAAGGTCCTTTTAGTCCGGTTAGTGTTACCAACCGGGACTAAAGCGTCACCTAAGCGTTAGTTTAAAAGGGAAACATCCTGTCTGAGTTCACATGTGCTCTGTAGGTGAGGTGACAAGGTACAGGTGATGATATGCATGAGGTCTTGGATTTGAATCTCACAGGGCGAAAATTATTTTTTGGTCTGCAGAGACCTTGACCTTTAGTCCTGGAATCCACAGTTGTACACCGGGACTAAAGCCCATTTTTCTAGTAGTGCCATAATGAAAGAAGTGATGTTTCGTACAAATTTTTGAATAAGATGAGTGGTTAAACTTGGGCTAAAAAAGTCAAACAACTTATAAGTTGGAACGGATTTGGTAGATTATAGAGGCACATGTAATTGTTCACTTTCCTAATGTTAGCTAGTAGCTAAGCATGCGTTGTGCTACAGGGAAAGTCTCTTATTTGGTTTGATTGCATGATAGTCATGTGGCCAGCGGTGCTGTGCACCAAGAGCGAGGTATCACGTAAGAATAATAGCGTATTCTCTTTGAAACGAAAACACCATGCTTTTTTGAACCAGGGTGCTTCTTTGATCAACTACATTACCGTCTCTCCATCTGAAGATTTACATATGCCCGGAGTCACGGAGAGACTATGAACATGTTACATGTCGCTCACATGACTGAAAATTTCAGGACCACCGTAGTAGGCCCATCCCAACAAAAGCAATTTATTAGTTTTCTCTCCCACATACGAGTGTACCAACAATACACATCTCTACATGCCGCCAGACCAATCTCAACACATTGACAGTCTTTTTGTCAGAAATATTTGCAGCGTGGACCAAATCTCTGCTCCCATTTTATTATCAAAAGATCTTTGAGTTTTTTTACAAGCAAACATAATAACACATATTTAGCACACACAACTCATGATCCAATAGTTAAAAATCACTTGGACGAATACCTTGTAATATAGATGCATTAAAAGCTTTGGAAACACACAGTTGTACTGGATTTTACTGAAACATTTATTCGCGAAGCATTACCCTTTTTTTAGTGTGCCCAACTGACTTCCATAATAACACATATTTATGTTGTCATGTGGAGTTTTCTCAAGCTCATCGTTTACCTACCTCTTCTATAGAAGTTATTATTGATTCATTTGGCTCTATCCTCCGATCCAAGGGTGATATATAAATGTATTGCAAGGTCAATAAAATATAAAATATAGAGGGTGGAATTCTGGTTGTTTCGCTAGGCACCAATATCCTGGAATTCTGGTTGTTTCGCTAGGCACCCATATCCTGAACTGAAAGGTCACGTTATAGTATATGTTTGAATTTGGGAAGAAAGGAGCACCCTTTTTTACTGAAGTGTTATGCTGGTTCCTTTTTCTGCTTTTACATTGCCTAGCTGACTTCAATATATAACTCATCTTCTGAAAAAGCTAGCTCTTCAGTCACACTCCCACCCTTCTGATGTATGAGTTAAATATTTTTTTTATTAGTTCCACGAGGGTGAATGGGTGGGTACGGTGGTGGGGGTGCGGCAAAGGCCACAAGTTTAGCTCTCTGTGCACTGCATTGCTTGTGTCATTGTCTTGGGTTTGGGAGGCAACGGGAGAAAATCATCCAGAGACACAACTCTTCAATGTTGAGCCCCCAGAACCGTTATTAATTAGCTACTGGTCTCATGAGATTCTGAGAAAGATCATGAGTGCTACAGCTGCATACTGACAGGCACACAACCAGATTTGGTTGCGTTTCTAGCATATTCTGTCCATGCCATGAGTTGAGTGGTTGCTCACAGCAACATGCCTTGGGGCACCAGGTGCACGTCGCTGAATGGCTAGAGTTTAGGCATCATATGTGCGTGTTAACATGTTTACTTAGTAGTCTTTGCTTATCTATATGATGTAATCGTCAGTTTCTGGGTGGTGCATGAAGAGAAAAATAAAGAGAAAAGGATTCTGTCGTCTGTAATAATGCTATGGAATAAAATTCATACGGTGTTCTTTGTGGTTTGTGCGCGTTCAACCTTGTCGGAGTTAGCTTTTTCTTGAGAGTCGCCAATGCTTGAGAGTGAGCTGATGAGCCACAAAATCATCTGGGCATAAGTGACCCAAAAATAATTACAGCATACATAGTTACATGGTTACATATGCTTCCATTCCCTTTCGGACATAACTATATATATTTTCTAACTCAGCTGGGGTGTGTAGCGCAGTGCACGAATCCATGGGAGAATGGGACCATGACAGTTCAAAAAAAAAAATGAACATTGCTCGACTTAATAACAGATTAAGCATTTTTCTGTACTTCATTTTTATTAATTAAATACTTGAACGAAATGTACAGGCACATGTGTAATTGTTTGATATCCATGTTGTGGTACCTAAGCATGATGCTATTAGAGAAAGTCTCTATTTGGTTTGGTTGCATAATTGTCACACAGCACCAATAACAGGGGTCAGGGGTGGTTCTCAGCCCCGAGGAACCAATGTTTCAGGAGTAGTCAATACCCATCATCTTCTAAGATCCGATCTGACAGGGCGCCGGAGAGATGGGAAGGACACCGCCGTTGCGCCGCCGTCATTTCTACTTCCACGCCAACATCTAGGATGACATTCGCATGCATCTTCCTTACTGCCCTCGTCATCGAGGTCCAGAAAGGAGGAAGGGATCAAGGGAACCCCATAGTTTCTTCGATAACCTCTACTGATGGCGGACTACCCTCAAGACTTTGGTTATTAGTCACTGTTTACACTAAAATATGGACTAAGTTCAGATAATCGATGCCGGATGCAGATAGCCGATTTTCGGGAACAGAGGCCAAAGCAGAGATAGTCGATCGGGTCCCGGAATCGATTGTGGGCTGGAGGTGAAGACGGTGCGAATAGCCGATTTGATGACGTCAGCATGGACCTTCGGTTAGGAAAGCGATCACGTTCGTAGTCCGTTGAAGAAAGGAAAGATTGGGCTCCAAGTTATCTTTAATTTAGAAAAGTTTGTTAGTTTCCGTGTTTGTCTTGAGTTGTAATTTGAATAGGACTCTATCAAAGCCCTGTGTATAAATATAAGCCCCGGCCATTGTAACAAAAGACACACATCAATACAACACATTTTTCGGCTCCGGCCAAAACTTAGGAGTAAGAGTAACGTAGATCTCGGCGAGTTCTTCAATCGGGCTGAGTGTCATCCGGTGGAGGCAGGCTTAATTGTAAGTACCGTCATGCCTCGCTAAGTTTTGTCTCTTTAATGTCATCCAGTGGACATGGGAGCATCGTAGATCGGGGTTGATTCTTATTTGACTTAAGTTTAACGTCATCCGGTGGACGTGGATTTAGATTAAATAAGGGTTAGTTTTCGATTCATGTTTGTTTTCTTGTTTAATCTATGTTTAACGTCATCCGGTGGACGAGGACTTAGGTTAAACTTGATTATGTGCATGGATTAGTTATCGGCTCTAACTAATTTGGCATCCTAGTTAGATTCATTAAGTTATCAAGATGTTATTTGTCATTTATTATTTATTTATTAATATAACATCTTTCTGTCCGATTAAGATTGCGTAGTATTGACCTTAGATCCACATGAAAAGTGTCATTTATGTCTCGTTCATGTTTATGCTTTGTTATGATATCGCTTGATTCGGCTACTATTATCGTAATCTTGCTCGTACGTGCTGTGGATGCTTGACAGGAGCCGATCTGAATGAACACAGAGCTGCTGGCCTTCTAGACTAGTTCTGTATTCCTTCTAGATTTGCTTGTGATTATTTTCGGGAATATATCTAAACTGGTGCAAAGCCGCAGGCCTTTTAGACTAGTTTTGTATTAGTACTAGATTTATACTTGGAACTAATCACCGCCAAGTTTTTTGCTTCACAAACCCCAAATCGGCTAATTAGCCGATACTGTTGTGTTTTCTCGAGAAAAACCAATTAACCGATCGCATTCTGCCAAATTGGCTAAATAGCCGATTTCTGCCTGTTTGACGTTCAGACAGCCTGAACTGAATGATTTGACCTGTTTATAGCAATCGATTATGTTTTAATCTGTTACAACTATCTGCATAGATTTGTTTAATGTAGATTGTTCTATTTGATTATGCATATCAATCGATTATGTATCAATTCAGTGTCTTTTTCTATGGCAAAACATGCATATAGGCCGGAATCGACTCTTTAGTCGATTTCCGATTGAATCGGCTCTCAGAGCCACATAGTTGGAACTACCTGGACACACCGGTTAGTTTCGCCCTGTGATTACTGACTATCATCTTTTTCTTGTCAATTACAGGTCAAATTGACTGGCACGTCTGAGGGTTATCGGCACTTTCTGACCGGGTTTAAAGCTAACTGGATCTTGTAAGCTCCGACGCTCTTGAGATCATATCCGGCTTCGCTGGTGTGTTGAGACACAAGAACCACATTTTGTGCCAACACACTTTTTGGCACGCCCGGTGGGACGCGTTTCACTCATGACTAAGGGAAAGGCTCCAGAGACCGTGGCTCTCAGGGACGACGGCGTCATCAGAGTCAAGCATGAAGAGATCGACCCCGAGGATGCTGTGGTGTTGGAGCATATCATTGAAGAGTTCATTGATGCCTGTCTGCTGTCGTTTGCCAAGAATCGCGATGGCCACGTGTTCAAGAAAAACCCCTACCTAAGGTGGGTCATGCCTGGCGACACCGACAAAGAGGAGCAAGAGTTCAAAAAGTTCATACAGAGTGCCATCTGGGACGCTTCGCACCAGGCAGTCGGGCACCATCACAACGTTTTCCTGTAGACATTCTACAACATCATGAAGAACGTCATTAAGAGGCAGGACTGGGAATCATTGGGACCAATATGACGACGGATTCGGCTCCAAAAATAGCTCCGCAGCCTAAGCTATACAGAGATTACTCTCCTGAGCAGATTGCTGCTTATATGCGCACAACTGGGAACGCGCCGGTCAGGAACGTGCAGACCGGAAACGTGACTTCGGCAACTCCAAACTATTACATCGGTCACACCTATGATGAGCTCACATCGGCGCCACATCCTGGCTATGCGCAGTCGCCTCATGACGAGTTAGTAAATAAAATGAGTACAATGCTCAGGGACCAATTCGGCTTGCAGCTGAAAGCGGGGGTGTCGATCAGATACAGGCGCCCCTATCCTGAATGGTTTGATCGTGTGGCATTATCACCAAGGTACCGCATACCAGATTTCGCCAAGTTCAGCGGTCAAGACGACATATCCACCATAGAGCACATCAGCCGTTACCTGACTCAGCTTGGTGAGGCATCTTATGAGGATGCTCACAAAGTCCGTTTCTTTTCATTGTCCTTGACGGGGCCGGCTTTCAGTTGGTTCACCACTTTGGAGCCCGGGACAATCCAAAACTGGGCAAACCTGGAGAGCAAGTTTCACGGTTATTTCTTCTCGGGCACCGGGGAGAAGACTATTGTTGATTTGACCAGCATGCGCCAGAGAAGTAGCGAGCTCGGATTAGCCTTCATCAAGCGCTTCAGGGAGACGAAGAACATGTGCTATTCACTGAACCTGCCTGACAAGCAGCTCGCTCATTTGGTCATTGGTGGAATGCTCCCGCACATTCAGGAAAAGCTGGTGGGTATTGAATTCGATAGCATCAGCCAGATGTTGCAGCGAGTGACGGCCTTGGAGCTGCAAGCCCAGACCCTCCATAAGGAGGGGAGATACAAACAGATGGCGTTCGTCAGTAATTCGGACTCGGAGGATGAAGATGAAGACGAAATCGCTGCTGTCGAACTGAAATGGGGCAAGAAGCCCATGGCTGTACCCAAAAATTAGAGCTCAGAAGATCAGTATGACTTCGATACAAATAAGCTAGACAAATTATTCGATTTGCTGGTCAGTGCTGGGTAGATCACCTTCTCTGTCGATTATGTGAGGCCCCCTCCTAAAGACTTGAAAGGGAAGTCTTTCTGCCAGTACCATGGCCTCACCTCACACGACACCAATGGATGCCGCGCGTTCAGAACTCAGATACAAAGGGCTATATCTCGCGACTTATTGAAGTTTGACAACCTAGCTAAGGAAAAAATAAAAATTGATAAGTTTCCATTCCCGAAGGGCCAGAATATGGTCGAGGTGTCGGCCCCTGCGGGCAAGATGAAAGTTCTGACTTCTAACCAAGCCAGAAGGAATGCATCAGTCGACCCTGATATGCAGATATCGGCTGAGGAGCTCGCGCTGATCAAGCGAAGACGGGAGCAGAACCAGAGCCAATACGAAAAGGGGGAGTCCAGTGGCACCAAGAAGACTAGGCCTACCTCCCGCGATCTGCTGAACAAATGGCGCCGGGAGAAGGAGAAGGCCCACCGGAAGCAGCTCGAAGAGAAAGAATACCGGAGATAGGTTCGTGATGAGGAGGAGGCCCACTACCAGGAAGAATTGGCTCGCCGCCGGGAGGAAGAAGAAAGTCCTTGGCATTGCCCATTTTTCAGACATTGTTGAAATGAAGGTCTGAGATTGCCGACTCCGCGCATTGCCAGGAGTGCAGCGATCAATACCGTGAGTACAGACACTCTCAGACCAACCGCCGGTCCGTGCATGAGAGGCTTGGACATCCACATGATATGCAGGATCAGCGCGAAAAAAAAGACCTGCGTGATCGGCTCAGCGAAGCAACAGTTGATCACCAAGAGCCGGTCTAGCAGGAGAATCAATGGTGCCCCAGGAACTTGACCAAGAGCCAGAGGCGCCACGTGCAACGCCTCAGGAACAGGGAGCTCAAAGCAGAAGGCCGCACGAAGCAAATCTAGCGGGAGAGGCTTCCTGAGGACAAAGGGAAGGTGACAGCCGATGCGCAGATGGTGTTTGTGCTTCCGGCTGAATTCAGGGCGTCTCGAGCCAAGAAGATTGAGGTTTTCTCTGATTCTGATGAGTCGGAGTCTGAGCAGGCCACTGCCAAGCTGGTTTTCACGCAGCAGGCTGCATTTGACAAGCCGCCCAAGCACCGGCACCTGCAGGCCCTGTATCTCAAAGGATATGTCGATGGGATGCCCATGACCAAGATGCTAGTCGATGGTGGTGCCACTGTCAATCTCATGCCCTACACCACATTCCCCAAGCTGGGCAAGGGCCCTGATGATTTGATCGAGACCGACATGATGCTCAAAGATTTCGGGGGCAACTCTTCAAATACCCGGGGGGCAATCAATGTCGAACTAACAGTCGGAAAGAAGACGCTGCTCACTACCTTCTTCATGATTAACAGTAAGGGATCTTACAGTCTGCTACTCGAACGTGATTGGATTCATGCTAATTGCTGCGTACCATCAACCATGCACCAGTGTGTGATGCAGTGGCATGGTGAGGAAGTTGAGGTGGTCCCAGCTAATGACTCGGTGAGCATAGCCGCAGCAGATGCTGCCTACTGGGAGGCCGGGGATCATGACTATTTTTCTGGCAAGACTTGGGAGGAAGGCTCCATCAAGGTCAGCGATGAGAGTCAACAGCCGGTCAGGGCAATCGGCTCTGAGTCTTTTTATTAATGAACAATCCGATCGATGGCACTGAGGGCAAGCTCGGACATGGCTTTACGTCGGCCGACAAACTTGAAGAAGTGGACATTGGATCTGGTGATAGGCCAAGGCCGACGTATATTGCTGCCAATCTTGACCCTGAGTTCAGGCGGGAGCTAGTTGACTTATTGAAAGAATACAAAGATTGTTTTGCCTGGGAGTACTACGAAATGCCCGGCTTGGACAAATCGATTGTCGAACACAGATTGCCTATCAAGCCCGGGTTTCGACCTTTCAAGCAACCGCCACGACGATTCAAGCAGGATTCATTACTTGACATCAAGGCCAAGATTGAAAGGTTGCTGGAAGCCAAGTTCATTCGAGGTTGCCAATACGCCGAGTGGGTATCGAATATTGTCCCTGTATACAAGAAGAATGGCAAGTTGCGGGTCTATATCGATTTCAGGGATTTAAACAGAGCTACCCCGATGGACGGCTACCCAATGCCGATATCCGATATGTTAGTTGATTCGGCTGCAGGGCACCAGGTCATCAGCTTCATGGATGGTAATGCTGGCTACAATCAAATTTTTATGGCTGATGAAGATATTCCTAAGACTGCTTTCAGGTGTCCTGGTGCTATCGGTTTGTTTGAATGGGTTGTAATGACATTCGGTTTGAAAAATGCCGGTGCAACTTATCAAAGGGCAATGAATTATATTTTTCATAAGTTGATCGGCAAGATTGTAGAAATTTACATCGATGATATAGTTGTGAAGTCCAAACGCGGAGCACTTAGCCGATTTAAAGGCTACACTGTAGTGTACTTGGAAGCATGGCTTGAAGATGAATCCTAATAAATGTGCTTTCGGGGTGTCAGCAGGCGATTTTCTGGGTTTCATGGTACACCGTAAGGGAATCGAGGTCGGCAGCAAGAGCAGGAAGGCCATCGATCAGCTTGTACCGCCGACTAACAAGAAGGAATTGCAGTCTTTACTTGGTAATATTAATTTCATCAGAAGATTCATTGCCAATTTGTCCGAGAAGGTACTGTCGTTCTCGCCACTGTTGAAGCTAAAGGATGCTCAGGAGTTCAAATAGGGTGATGTACAGCAAAAAGCTTTTGATGAAATCAAGGAATACATGAAGTCTCCACCTGTTCTGGTACCGCCATAGGCAGGTAAGCCATTCAAGCTGTATGTGACGGCCGAAGACCATACAATTGGATCGGCCCTTTTTCAAGAATTTGAAGGAAAAGAGAGGGCAGTTTTCTATCTGAGCAGAAAGCTTTTGGGTCCTGAGACAAGATACTCGCCAACAGAGAAGCTTTGCTTATGCTTATTCTACTCATGCACCAAGCTGAGACATTATTTGCTATCGGCCGAGTGTGTGGTAGTTTCCAAGGCTGATGTGATCAAGCATATGTTGTCTATGCCTATCTTGAACGGGAGGATTGGGAAATGGATCTTGGCTCTCTCTGAGTTCGACTTGAGGTTTGAATCGGCTAAGGCAGTCAAAGGTCAGGTAATAGCCGATTTCATCACCCAGCATCGTGAGGGTGCCGTCAGTATAGTTTTTGTGGCTCCGTGGACTATGTTCTTTGATGGATCATCTTGCAAGTAAGGCGGAGGTGCTGGGGTAATACTGATATCACCTCGAGGTCAACGGTTTGAGTACGCTTTCCAGATCGGCCCAACGGTGACAAACAACCAAGCTGAGTATGAGGCGATTTGGAATGGTTTTCAGCTTCTGCATGAAGCAAAGGCCGATGTAGTTGAAGTTTTTGGAGATTCACAATTAGTCATCAACCAATTGCTCAGCCTATTTGAATGTAAAGACGACGTACTCCAAGGTTGTTATGATCAGTGCCAAGCTTTGATCAGAGGGTTCTTAGCAGTTTCACTGTATCATGTTCCCAGAGCTCAGAATCAGGAAGCTAATCGGCTAGCGCAGAGTGCTTCAGGTTACAGAACGATGCAGGAAATGCTCAATAATGAGCAATCAGCTGATGACAGGCGGGGCGAGATAGCAAGATACCTTACAAATCCTTCACAGAAAGTTAGTAGAAAGCTGAGGTACAAAGCTATCAAGTACGTGCTGTTGGACGGTCAGCTATATTATAAGACTGTTGAAGGAGTGCTGTTGAAATGCCTCGGGGCAGAAGAATCGATGAAGCTGATGAGTGAGGTTCATGAAGGAGTTTGTGGTGCTCACCAATCGACTCTTAAGATGAAATGGATTATCAGAAGGACTGGTTATTATTGGCCAGCAATGCTCGAAGATTGTTTCAGGTATTACAAGGGTTGCCAAGACTGCTAGAGATTTGGGAATGTGCAGAAGTCTCCTGCCTCAGCTATGAATCCTATCATCAAGCCATGGCCGTTCAGGGGTTGGAGAATCGATCTGATCGGCCAAATCTATCCACCGTCCAGTAAAGGTCACAAATGGATTTTGGTTGCAACAGACTACTTTACTAAGTGGGTAGAAGCTATTCCTTTAAAGAACGCCACATCCGAAGATGTAGTCGAATTTATAAAGGAACATATCATTTACAGATTCGGTATACCACAGACTATCACGACAAACCAAGGAATGATGTTCACTTCGGATGACTTTTTGACCTTTGCTGACGACATGGGCATTAAAGTTTATAATTCGTCACCTTATTATGCTCAAGCCAATGGTCAAGCTGAAGCGTCAAATCAAATTTTGATCAAGATCATTAAGAAGAAGATTGAGCAAACCCCCAGAAGGTGGTACTTGACGCTTAGTGAAGCTTTGTGGGCATACCGAATGGCTCAGCATGGATCAACTAAAGCCACGCCCTATGAGTTGGTCTATGGGCACGCTGCTGTTCTTCCTTGGGAAATTCAGTCCGAAACACGGCGTGTCAAGTTACAGAATGAGCTTACAGCCGGTGATTACAAAAATATCATGATGGACAGTCTTGAAGATTTACATTGTCATCGGCTCAAGGCCCTGGAATGTATTGAAGCTAATAAGGTACGGGTAGCTAAGTACTACAACACCAAAGTAAGAGGAAAGAGCTTTGCCGAATCAGAGCTTGTATGGAAGACTATCCTACCTATTGGAACCAAAGACAGCCGATTCGGCAAGTGGTCGCCAAATTGAGAAGGCCCGTATCGGATTATTGAATGTGCGCCTGGCAATGCTTATATACTCAAGGATATGGAAGGAATGAGATTTGCCAGAGCAATCAACGGCAAGTATCTGAAGAAGTACTATCCCAGTATCCCAGTTGGGGGATGATAGCCGATCGGTGTAAGATCTGGCTAATACAGCCGATTCTACGAAGAGGATTGCCTTCATGACAAAAATAGCCGATTCTACGAAGAGGATCGCCTTTAGCACAAAAAACAAAATGCCCTCGATGAGGTGTAACAGCTGATGTAATTGCATCGCCTGTAGAACAAAAAATAAAGATAATAAAGACAGACTGATGATTATCAAATACATTTTTTCAGTTCTGTTTCATTTTTACAGAGGAGCTCTATTACATTCTAATTTGGATTATGAGTAGCTCCATCTATGATGTCCTGGGCGTCGGTGACAGCCGCCACCTCATCGGCGTGAGGGAAGAAGTTCGCCAGTTGGGCGCTGGCCACCTCCATGTCCTGGCCTTCCAGAAACCCGGGCTCGACCGCCTCCAAGGCTATGCCAGAGCGGAGGCGTGCGGCCGTGAGAGCCCCGGTGGCACCGTGAAGAACGCCAGCCATGGCTACCTGGCGGACGCGGTGGTGAACATCCAGGAGCCGTTCCGCCCGCGTGTTGCCACGGGCGTTGAGTGAGTTGGCGGCGGTCTCGGCGGCGATGCCTAGCTCCTCCAGCTGTGCAGTCAAGGCTGCAAGAACAGAAAATGTCAGCGCAAGGATGGTCATCAGTACAATGGGAAGCAGCTTCAAGGCATGATTACCTGCCACTGCGGCGTCTGATTTGGCGAGCTAGGCTTGCACCCTGGTCACCTCGGCCTCGACAGCGGCAAGGGCAGCGGCTTGGGCTTCGTTGACGCCCTGCAGCCGGCCATTCTCCTTCGTTGCCTCTGAATAGAGGTTACGGTATTCCACCATTTGGTGGTGGAAGCGGCGACCGTCGGTGGCGGTGTAGGACCCATCGGAGTCTGCAGAAGATCCCGAATCGGATCCAGCGCTTGGAGCCGGAGCCGGAGCCTGAGGCGGGTCCTGGGGAGGCGCAGTCCGGCGAACCCGAAAGTCAGGGCCAATCGGTGCGCCCGGAGGAAAAGGGATCAGGTGAGCCTGACTGGAAATAGCAGAGAAGCAGATGAATCAGAATCGAAAAAGATCAATGCCATGAACGCAAACTGATTTACCTGCTATGAATGGCCAACTGCCGGGGTGTCACCCAGCGATGGCGTCCGTGAGACGGGCTAGCAGTAACACCCGCACCAGGGGTGGCTCCAGCGGCTTCAGGGGCGGCCTGAGACGGCCCGGTAGCGGTTCTCGAACCGCCGGCACCGGAGCCTCCCGCATCGCTGCACAGGATGTTGGTGGTCAGATTAGATCGGATTGACGTATCAAGAAGTGAGCAGTAGTCTTACCCTAACCAGGCTCGCAGGCGTTGCCTCTGTTCACCCACGGCCCGCAGGCTCTGGCTGAAGTTGTCGCCTTCAGCGGAACTCGAAGCCGGTCGCTTGCCGTGGTCTCCGTCGCCGGCCATGGGATTGGTTTCGAAGGTTTGCTTTTTTGAGAAGAAGAGGCGAAGAGCAATGCCCGGGTGAGCGAAGGCTAGGGTGTTCGCGGTTGCTCGCTCAGGCCATGCGTCTATTTCTAAAGACGGAGGCACCGAGACAGTTTCCCCCTCGGGAGATGAGGCGATATGGCGGAATATATACTAGGGTTTACCCACGTTTCTTGAATCCGGAATCGATGCCACGCTTGGAAGGTGGAACGTCTCGATCGGCTGTTTTGGTGGGTTGCCTTGAATCGGCTGTTTTGGGCCGGTGTTCAGAATCGGTTATTCGGACGAGCTGTTTAAATCAGCCGATTCAATTTGTGCCAATAGCAGTATTAAGGATCAGGCTATGAAGAGCCGATTCAGAAAAAGAACCAAAGAGAAGGCCGATTCAGATGTATCTGGCCAAAGTATATTACATGATCATTCAGATATACAAAGCAGGTGTAGGATTACAAGCCCAGAAAGGACCGGACAATGTTGATACATTCAGTAAGAAGAGCATGACCGGTCTGTAGCAGTTCCTGGTCCTCATCGGCTGCTGACTTCAGGATGTTCAGGCGCTGTTTTATTTGTTGGCCCTCAATGACCCTGGTGCTGACCTTCTTCTTCTTCTTCACGGCTAAATCAATGGTGCTCGTCGATATGGAGATTTCACGCTGAGTAATGGCCGCGTTGACCTCTTCCATCTCCTTCATTAGCTGCTCACGTCTGATCTTCAAGGTGTCTAGCTCTGACTCGGCCGAGTTAATTGTGGTTTTCAGCAACTTGACTTGATCGGCTAACCCACCGGCTTCTTGTTTGTTGGTTAGCCTGTTGTTCGTCAGTTGCTCAAGCTCGGTCAAGTTTTCATGGGCAGTCTTAGTCCCTGGAGCGGCCCTCTTGAGTTTGACAAATTGTGGTAGGGAGCTGAGGATGGCCGTGCACGTCTGTTGCTAAATTAATTCAATGACTTGATCAATAGGTTTAGGGTGCTTGGCCAGGTCAGTCAGGGCCACCTCCAGCTGAGGAAGAAGCTTGCTCAGTCGTTTCTTGAGATCTGGCTCTGGTAGTGATGAAGATCTGGAGCTTAGTTCATTCTCGTCACAGCATTCCTCCAGGTCGAAGGAGTAGCTGGGGGAAGAAGGCTACAGCACCTGGGTTCACATATAAAAAATGGTGATGACATAAAGACTTTGAATCAGTTAAGAGATGAATGTTTCACCTGAAGAAAGCCTGAGGGAAGTGAAGCCGATGAAGTGCCTGGTTGATCTGCTGCAGTGATCTCTTTTATGGCAGAGGGGATGGCCTCAGCTTGTGTTTCTGCAGTTAGCTGAAGCTCTGAAAGAAAAGGTGAGTTAGAAATAGAGTAAGAATGACAAGTGTTAACAGGCGAAGAGCCTTACCTGAATGTTCGGGAGATGGTGTTTTCTCTTCTTCAAGCTCGTTCCATGAAGGAGGGCTGTTCGGCTGCATTTTTTTAGAAGGGTCAGAAAATATTCAGTAAGAAAGGATTGTGTGCTTACAGATTTAGTTGATACCTGAGTTCCTTCTGCTTCTTACTGAATAGCAATGCTTTCGTCCGTCCCTAGGAAGCCTTCAGCCGTATCTTGGTGTCCTGATGTTTCTGGATGGGTTTCGGCCTGAATGTTTTCAGAGGGTGCCTGGATCGGCTGAATGCTCACCTATTGTATAGCCGATTCAGTCAGGCATGCTGAATAAGTGATGCAGAAAGGCATTTCAAGACATTCAAGTACCTGGGCAGGCTTCCTTTTAGATCTTTTCTTGGTTGTCCTCTTCTGAAGACTTGATGAGGCTTTTCTTTTTGAAGTCGGAGCAGTTGCCATACTGACAGGGGCCTTCATCATCTTCTTCAAGGATGGGGCCTGAGAGCCTAGCCTGGTAGTTGGACAGGAAGGATAATAGTTGATCTACTCTGGAGGGTTGGATTCTGGGTCCTGCATTAACAGAAGATTAGAACACAATTTATAGCCGGTTTGAATGAAATCGGTTAGAATACTTACTGCCGAGGTAGAGTTGAAGCTTGGGTTCAGGGCTCTGCATCTATCATAGATCCCGTGACAGAAAAGATGAGCATGCCACTGTTGCCACCAGAGATCGAAGGTCTCGTGGGACATTAAAATTTGGCTCCAATGCTCTACAGTATAGACTGGCAAGTTTGCTCCTAATGTAAAGACCCTGTCAGCTTCTAGCATCTCAGTGATTTCATCTCTAAGCCTCAGAAGGTGTAGAAATAGAAGCTTGGGGGTAGTTGGCCGAAGCCCAGTTGTCTCGCTGCAATGTTGGGGTGATAAAATTCATATGAAGGCCAGCTGGGTTCAGTACTGCTAGTGCCACGAAGATGCTTGAAGTCGACTAGCAGTGTGCAGGGCTTTATGATGGCGTTGAATATTTCAGTAGCTCCAGCATCAGAGCATCCTGTACTGAACCTGAAGATATAGGGCATTGGAAATTCAACATCATCTGCATATGGGAACCAAATCAGGGTGTCTGGTCCCAAGCCTCTGTAGAGTTTCTCAAGTAAGTTCCTTCGGTTCATATTGATGGTGATGGCTGAGGCAGCTTCTCCAAAGTTCTGACAGCCCCTGGTGATCTGGTTGCTATCCTCTTCGGCATAGTTGATGGAGGGGTAATTGAGGTTATTGAGATCTGGCCTGACCATTTTGTGCAAATACAAGTTGAGCCATAATTGAATCAACCACCAGCGACTTGTTATGCACCGTACTTCTTCCCCTTTCAGCAGATAGCCGGCAACTCGGTGCATTAATCTATAGGCAGATCCCAGCAATATTTTACCTAAGGGGATTGAATTGTGTTGAGCTAGTTTTTCTGTAAGGGCCTTGAAGGAATAGGCCGGCCCCAGGGAGGCGCCACAGAAGATGAACCTTTCTAGCCATAAGATCAAGAAGGCTTTGTATTCCTTGTCGCTAATACTGGAGGTTGACTGCTGGTGGGTTTTGATATAGCCGGTCCAGCCTTTGTACTCGTTCAATTTTAGGAACTTCTTTTCGCCACCTGAAAGAAAATCCAGTTGGAACCGATGATTTGAAGGCTAGTCAGCATATAGATGTCACCCAAAGTGATGCTCATTGGTCCATCTCCAAATATGAAGGCGTTTAGAGAGTTGGGTCAGAAGTAACTTGCAGCAATCAGGAGGGGTTCATTCTTTTTCATGTCACACAGAGAAAGGTCAAGGCACTGACTCAGATTGCGCAGCTCCCAGTCTCCTCTTTTCCTTTCTGAGATGCGGCGGAACCAATTTCTCCATCCGCTGGGCATGCTTGGCCAGTTCCTGAAGGGCTGCCAGGACCATGAAGATGCATCCACTAGTGGACCTCTAAAAGGGATTTGGTTGGTCTCTTGATTGATGAATTCCGCGGGGTTGGAGTCGCCCATCGGACCCAGGAAGAACGCGGTCGGAGCATCCCTCAGCGGAATCAAAATTTTGTATTTTAGGTCCTGAGATAAATGGATGATAGGTGTGACCAATCGAATGGAGATTCATGAATAGAAGACAAGTTGGCAAGATTCATACCTCAGAAATCTCGGAAGGAGTTGCCATCGCTTGCGGATTTCTTGAAAACGGCGAATCGAGGTTGGAGATGCAACAGAGGATTTTTTGGAGCTAGGGCTTCAGTTCGCCGTCGGAGTTTGAAGCGATGAGCGGGAGGTTGTGATTTTGGCTCAAGAGTGGACTGAATCGAGACTCAATGCTAATTTTGGAATAAAACTATTGTATCCCAAAATTGGGGGCATGTGTTTACACTAAAATATGGACTGAGTACAGATAACCGATGCCGGATGCAGATAGCCGATTTTCGGGAACAGAGGCCAAAGCAGAGATAGTCGATCGGGTCCCGGAATCGATTGTGGGCTGGAGGTGAAGACGGTGCGAATAGCCGATTTGATGACGTCAGCATGGACCTTCGGCCAGGAAAGCGATCACGTTCGGAGTCCGTTGAAGAAAGGAAATATTGGACTCTAAATTATCTTTAATTTGGAAAAGTTTGTTAGTTTCCGTGTTTGTCTTGAGTTGTAATTCGAATAGGACTCTATCAAAGCCCTGGGTATAAATATAAGCTCCAGCCATTGTAACAAAAGACACACATCAATACAACACATCTTTCGGCTCCGGCCAAAACTTAGGAGTAGGAGTAACGTAGATCTCGGCGAGTTCTTCAATCGGGCTGAGTGTCATCTGGTGGACGCAGGCTTGCTTGTAAGTACCGTCATGCCTCGCTAAGCTTTGTCTCTTTAATGTCATCCGGTGGACATGGGAGCATCGTAGATCGGGGTTGATTCTTATTTGATTTAAGTTTAGCGTCATCCGGTAGACGTGGGTTTAGATCAAATAAGGGTTAGTTATCGATTCATGTTTGTTTTCTTATTTAATCTATGTTTAACGTCATCCGATGGACGAGGGCTTAGGTTAAGCTTGATTATGTGCATGGATTAGTTATCGGTTCTAACTAATTTGGCATGCTAGTTAGATTCATTAAATTATCAAGATGTTATTTGTCATTTATTGTTTATTTATTAATATAACATCTTTCTGTCCGATTAAGATTGCGTAGTATTGACCTTAGATCCACATGAAAAATGTCATTTATGTCTCGTTCATGTTTATGCTTTATTATGATATCGCTTGATTCGGCCAGTATTATCGTAATCTTCCTCGTACGTGCTGTGGATGCTTGACAAGAACCGATCTGAATGAACACAAAGCCGCCGACCTTCTAAACCACCTCTGTATTCCTTGTAGATTTGCTTGTGATTATTTTCGGGAATATATCTAAACTGGTGTAAACCCGCAGGCCTTCTAGACCAGTTTCGTATTAGTGCTAGATTTATACTTGGAACTAATCACCGCCAAGTTTTCTGCTTCACGAACCCCGAATCGGCTAATTCGCCAATACGGTTGTGCTTTCTCGAGAAAAACCAATTAACCGATCGCATTCTACTAAATCGGCTAAATAGCCGATTTCTGCCTGTTTGACGTTCAGACTGCCTGAATTGAATGATTTGACCTGTTTACAGCAACCGATTATGTTTTAATCTGTTATAACTATCTGTATAGATTTGTTTAATGTAGATTGTTCTATTTGATCATGCATATCAATCGATTATGTATCAGTTCAGTGTCTTTTTCTATGGCAAAACTTGCATATATGTCGGAATCGACTCTTTAGTCGATTTCTGATTGAATCGGCTCTCAGAGCCACATAGTTGAAACTATCTGGACACACCGGTTAATTCCGCCCTGTGATTACCGACTATCATCTTTTTCTTGTCAATTGCAGGTTAAATTGACTGGCACGCCTGAGGGTTATCGGCACTCTCTGACCGGGTTTGAAGGTAGCTGGATCTTGTAAGCTCCGACGCTATTGAGATCATATCCGGCTTCGCTAGTGTGTTGAGACACAAGAACCACATTTTGTGGCAACAGTCACTAATCCACCTTAGACATTTTGTGTTCACACCAGGTAGATTCGAGATCCTACGGGTTTAATTAACTCCCTATTTTTTTAAGAGAAAGGAACATCTTTTTTTCTACTAAAGAGTTACGTTGGTTCTTTTTCCTGCTTACTTGCCTAGCTAACTTTATTATATATATTAACTCATCTTCTGAAGCAGCTCTCTTCAGTGACAATACTCCCACCTTTATGATGTACAGTATGAGTTTAGTATTTGTGTTTAGCACCTTGCGAGGGTGTATATATATATAGGTGGGTGGGTAGGGAACTAGGGATAGGGCAAAGGCCACAAGTGTAACTCTTGTGGACTGCATTATTGCTTCTGTCATGTCTTGGGTCTGGGAGGCAACAGGAGAAAATAATCTAGCGACTAGAATCATCCAAGTTAAGCCCCAAGAATGGTTATTAGGGCACTTACAACGCATGTCTCTTCTCCATTTCCATGTTGGTAATTTTGCAAAAAAAATCCTTGTTTCCGCTTGGAGACAAACTTGCCGTGATCTCACCAGGTGACAACAATGTCCCTTGCTGCGAGGCCCAATCAACGGGGCGAGATGCGTTGTACGTCCGCGTCTCCACAAATCGATGCCACGCTCGGATCCCCCGCTGGGATGCTCGCGGACTGTAGTTTTCGCGTGGGATGGCGCTCATCCTCTCCTCGCCATGCCGGCCAGAGCATCCGTTCGTGGCAGAAGCAGGTCGACAGTGGCATGCCCACATTCATCGGTTGACGGTTGCTGAGGCCCCTCGCATCTGCGGGTCACCATCTCTAGTCATCGTCAGCTCCATGAACGCACGTCGTGCCGTTGCCACACGGGACCGACCGGCGCAGCGAGCCAACAGGAGAGAGGCGGCAGGGGGAAGGTACCGGTGCAGCGGGCCACCAAGCTCCTTTTAATCTGTACTCTCTGTTATCTAGTAACATATGGGGTCAACTGCAAAGCTGATCATGCATGAAGCCGGTCCACCAACAGAACCTATATCTGTTACAATCCTGTATATTCAATTCTGAAAATGGATTGAACCTATTGCTGACGGAATTATATTTAGTTTTGACGATGGAGTGTTTCAGTTATACTTCGTTGTGAACTTCAACACTACCTAGTGTGAAGTGAAACTGCATCGGTACTGAAGTTCTAAATTCTGAAGTTCACTAAAACTCTGTTGTGATGTCCTGAAACTTTTGTTCAGAGAAGTTTTTTTCTGTATCTTAAGTGTCAGTACTGCTAAATGTCTGTTAAATTTTTGAAAATTGGACAGTGATGATCTTTCCTGAAATTCTTGTTGTTTCTGTCAAATTTCTCTAAATGGAAGGTGGTCATTTCAGTTATGTTTCAGTGTTTATTTCACTTAAGTTTCTGTGTTTGCTTGTTTTAGTTAATAGGTGATCTGTCTCTGTGCGTGCTGGTGTTTCACAGGGCAAGCTTGCAGCATGAGCATACATCACCATCTTCAGTAAGCGCCTTATTGACTAGGCTCCCAACTCCGGTTGATGGAAGGCGAAGACACAACATGCTTACCAAAATGCACAGTAAATTGGTGAGCTAGTATCAAGCAACTCTAGCTGCAAAGAATCTTCAACACAATTAACACACAGTGTAAGTGCACTCCTTGATAGGATCAAGGACGAAGCTATTGGTGGATCGGACTTGGGGTCTCGCGGGTGATTTGGAGTCTTGATACTTTAATTTAAATCTTTTGTTTTTTTGCCTACTTGGGATGACTTTATTAAAAATATGTTTTCTAATAAATGAAATTAACATTTTATCATACCCATTCATTTAAAGAAAAACCTCTCGTTGTGCTTATTCTAGCTTTCCCTCCACTACCGCTGCCCCTCTCTCTTGCGGTTTTTCATGTCACCCGTTCCACTCTCTCTTATTGTTGCCACGCCCAATGGCGAAAAGACAATTGAGTGAAAACCCTAAAATTCCCTTGATGCAAATATTTTTTTATGAAACAGGAGGGGTGTACACCCCTACTAGAATTTTATTAAAACTTCAAAGTAATCAAGTACAGAACCCCCTCCACGGGGCAAATCTTAATTGTGCATGTATGTATATCGCTCCCAATTTGACTATTGGATAGTGCTTTCCCATGTCAATGATTCGGGGGCATGTCAAAGCTGGGAACACATGATCGGTCAAGGCAATGGCCCATAGAGTCATCAATTTGAGGAACATAACATTGCCATAAAACAACCTTGTTACCCTTAGGCTCAGCCTATCAGAACCTTATATCCATTCGAGCACCACACAAAACTTTATCCACCAAACAAATGCTGCGTTATTTTTTTATTTTTTTATTTTTTTTTTGTGCCCGTGCATGACTGTCCTCTCCGACATGCATGTGTCACAACTAGGATCCGTCATGCCCTGCCGTGTGATGCTAGGGAAGCTTGCGACGTCGAGCTAGAGTGGTAGGCTGAGACCAGGCTTATATACTGAGTATAGCTGTGAGGACAAGTGTGGGCTCATCATCCCCGGCGAGGGCTATCTTGCAGCCTTACCACGGGGACAACAACCCAATTCAACATGGAGAGAATAAGTAGAGTGCACATAGCTTAGGCACACGGACAGGAGTGTTGCCAGATGTCTTAGACGACCAATACTCACGGTCAGGGCATTGGAGTCCAATTAAGTAGCATCATCTCAAAATTTAATAGATTGGAAGTTTTTAATATGTTGGAAACATTTCCGGCTGCTGTTTCACAATGGTAGGCTCTTTTGGTGGGACTTTACAAATATATGGTGGTCTTTGGGTGGTAAAAAACCGATTTTCCCTTTACACTATTGTCGCTCATTGGACTCCTCCAACAGAACCCATCCTACTTTAATAAGGCATTTTCTGAAGGACTCCACTCGAGCTACATCTATTAATGTGTGTACGAATTTTAATTTGTTGCATTAAATAAAACATGTTGGTCCTATCCTGCCTGGGATGATATATGTAAATGTTGTGAAAGGTGGAAAAAATGTAAAGGAAGTTAAACAGAAACAAAAAGATGAAGGTATCGGGTGTGTTACGGTGCATTGCTTTTGAAAGATCATGCGTATTCTTATACTATGTATAGGTTTAGGTCTGGGAGGTAATAGGAAAGAATGTGTTAAACAATGCTCGTGATCCTCAGAATTCTAGTTCAATTTTTGCGCATGATGATTTTGATCCTCAGCTAGCTGCAATATACATAGTCCAGCTTCATATTGGTATTCACCTTCAGCTTCCGAGCAGCCTCATCTTGAGGTATGGGTATCACATCAGTGAGATATGCTGCAGTGCTCAGATACGAGATCCCTGTGACGGGATCACCAACAAAGATCGCTCCCCACATCAGATGCTGCGCACCATTGGCTGCATATGGTACAGTTTGAAAGCAGGTTGACTTGGGCCTGGCGCTTGGGCTCCATCTGCTTAAAGGTTTCCACAATTTTGGTCTCCGGAAGGTTTCTGAAGTAGCTCTTCATCACCTGAAACTGTAAAGGGTCAACAACCTCAGCACACATCTAGGGCTCATGCTCCACGTGCTTCCTGACAGAGGGCCTCGTCTTTGGCATCGGTTGATTCCAGTTCACCGCTATCCTGAATTTATGTTAAAAAAAAAACATAATCCTGCTGCTCCAATCCTTTTCAGCAATTCTGTCATTTACTATAGTATCATTTAGGGATGAGGATTCGGACTTTTGCAGGTGCTTTTTTAGAAATTTAATCTCTTGGGGCATTGTTAAGCTCTCTTCTCTTTTGAGTGAAATTGGCACTTTCTCATGCTGGTTTGTTTTTTTTTTCGGAGAAAACTCTTGTTGTTCTTGTTCTAAGCTTCCCCTCGCTCCAGCCCATGTGTGGCTGCTCCTCTCTCACTTGTCTTTTTTCCGACCTATGTTCTGAACCCTCCTACCGTCGCCTCACCCAATGGCGGAAATATGCTCAATTATCTCCCTTCCATTATTCCTTATCTGATTCGATCTTAATTTGGGCATTACTAATACCACTCGCTTTCACACAGTCATTCAACTTGAAACACGTGGTGATTGGTGAAGGCAACGGCCTACATCCTACGCGGTGACACCACCACACCAGGCGTATATACTTGAACCGATCTCTTCACTCGTGTCCATTAATTAAACAACATAATTTCAGCTGAACTATAACCAACCTTTTTTGAACCTTGCATCAGGAATATAGTCCATGGAATAGCCATTTCTAGATCAACTAAGATCTACTAATAAAGATTTGGAATTCTCTGCAATGAACAAATGGAACTTGCTTACAATCATCAAATATTGGTGTCATATGGTTAAGTATCTTTCCATGATATATGTTGTTGTGGGGCAGATCCCTTTCCCCGAGGGATCAGTTGAGCTAATTCCCCTTTCCATGAATACTTTGTGTGGTCAGGTAACACCGAAGGCAACGACCGGGTGGTGGTAGTGGTACTAGGGATTCTAGGTAGCGTTTGGTTCAGAGTTCCTTAGATAGTTGCTTGACTCCCATCCCACCAAAACGAAGGATGGGGAAGCCTAGGTGGGATGGCTCCGCCTGCACGTGTGCGGGCAAGGCGACTGGTAGGTGGGCACAAATGCGGGGTGAGGCCAGGTAGGTGAGCTTCGCCCTCTGCTCTGGGTGCGCCAGGGGGGAGAGCGCCATCCACGGCTACGGCGTGTGTCCATGCAGCCCGAGAGCGCGGATGAGATCTAGGTCGCCGCCTACGCGCGACGGGTCGGGAAGGAAGACAAGGCGCTACCGGATGAGGGACCAAGGGGAGGCTGGCGAAGCGAAGGGAGGTGCGGCCGCGACTACTTCAGCGTGGATGCAGCTCCTCTAGCGAGCGAGTGGGCGAGGTTATCAAGGTAGACCACTATAGGAGACTTCAGAGGACCAAGGGAGCCTTCATTGGAGGATAGAAGATTATGAGCCAAATCAGAGAGGCCCAATGAAGGCCCATATAGAAAGGCCGTTCGGATGGGAAATGCCTTAATTGTGGAGAGCCCTTCTGCTCAAAATAAATAAATAAACTATGGAGAGCCCTGGGAATATACTGGGTTATCCTGTAGTAGGTTCAATATATACTATACAGGGAAAAATATGTAACCCTAGCTCGTAAAATGGGGAGCTCTGAAGACAATAAGAGGGAGAATTAATTGATAAACTACGACTTCAGCTCCATGTTCATCAATATGTGTGCATCTCTGTGCAATGTGCATGTTATTGACTCATTTTGCATCCTATACTCCAAGAGGTGATATGGTATATGTATGTCTTGAAAGGTGAATATATAGAGGGAGGAAGACAAGAGTGTTCCATTTGGTTCACAAGGTTTTGGTATGTGGTCTCGAAAGATCACTAATATGATTTGGAAGAATAGAGCATCCCTGTTTTCTTAGAAACGACCATGTATGTTGGTTTAGGATTGGAAGGCGGCGGGAGTAGATATAGATACCATGCTTCGCTAAGGTGTGACTTTTGAATGTACAAGACTCACTAATAGAGTGCTTGACCCCAAATACTAAATTTGTGCAATATAATGTTGAATGGGGGTCTACATAACTTTACCTTTTTTTATACAATTATTGAGGAGTAGTGTTTTGTAGGATTTGATTACATTATTGAGAAATAGTTTTTGTAGGATTTGACTTTTGACAAGGTTAAGAACACGTTTCACATCATGAAAGACTCCACGATAAATTTCCCTAAGCCTCATAAAACTTAGATGGGCTTGTTTTGGAATGTAGTGGCATGTTTTGTAAGTATCTTGTGTTCTCCACATTTCTGGAGGCGGTTGGCTTCGGTGGCCCACATTTAGAAGATCTAGGACTTGCTTCTTGCCTTTGGAGGAGATCACCCCATCCAGAGATATTCATATAGAGGCAGTAAAAAGAACACTGAAATTATTTTTCCCACCTAGAGAAGAAATCAATTTCACTACATTACCGCTCATCTGACTTCAAGATAGTTGCTATTGATCTCAAGAGCATGCTGCAATAATAATGTTCACTCTTAATGATCCAATCCTTTCTGGCAGTTTCCATGAGCATTATCTTGGTTACATCTTTGTCTTATATATAACGACTTCCCTAGATAAAATACGTTTCATGAGTTTTTACTGATTCAAATTAGTACTCTATTCTGATAGTAGTCTAGTAGCTGAAAGAGTCACGTGGGTTTCTTTACCTGCAGTTTTTACACAGCCCAACCAATTTCCATATAACTCTTCTTCTGAAGCTCTTTATGTCTTGAAACTTGAGTCTATATAAGCTATATTTGTTTGTTATCCTCCACAGGCTCGTGTCGTTGCTCGCAGTCGCAGTGTTATGTTGGGCTTGTATCAACGTCTAGGTTTGGGAGGCAACAGGAGAAAAATAATCCAGGAACAACACACTTGCATGTACACAGCTGCTGGTCTCATGCATGAAACAGATGAGTGGTGCCGCTGCAGACTTACAAGTACACGGCACACTTGCGTGTGTATCTCTTGCATCATGCCACCATGCCTCCTGTCATTTTGTCACCGTTGGTGTTCCTGCGATGGTCCTGAAGACGGCGAGGAGCACTGAAGTGTACGTAGACTAGGAAGGGCTAGTGTACGTAGACTAGGAGGGCTTGAAGAGCCCGTGGGAAGGACTTGAATGCCCAAAAAGCTAGTATCAGGCTAGGAGTGGACAAAGTGAGGAGACCGGCCCTGCGTGGCCCATGATGGAAGGCAGCTTAGTAGGACTCCTTCATGTATGGGGTGAGAGAGAAGGAACGATGAATTTAGTCATTACCTGGAAACGCGCCTGAGGGCGATGGCGGCCGCAAACCCGGCGATCACCAGTGTTCGAGACCTTGTATCCACCAAATACTACATATTATCTATAGATCGAGTGTAGAGTTTGGTAACACATTTGAGCACATTAAACAGCACAGTTCAACTGAACTGCATACCATCTGTTATCAACAACATGGGTTATTGATTCTTGGGTAGATTCAAGAGTTGGGGTCTTGGTCGATCTCTTGGAGAGGTGAGAGGAAGATGAAAGAATAGGGAAAGCAGTTGGCAATACGGTATTGACTTTGGCTTGATGGTTTTTGCTGCTTTCTTCTGTTGAAAGAGAGACGCACAGGTGAGAAGATACTGGCACCAATAGGCAATAGCGATCACCACAAGAAGGATGTTCTTTGCATGGCTATTGTTCACTGAACAATAGATCAAGCATTGGACTGTGAAGACTTTCAATTAGCTACTGCAGACCGCCGAACAATTTGAGCACGAATAATAAAAAAACACTCTTCTAATTGGAATCGGCAGGCACACCATGAATAAGTGTTTGCCTGTCAAGGATAAACGTACTCTTTAGGCTTTGTTAGTTAATAAAGTGGGGGAAACCTTGTCTAAAAAAAACTTTCTAACAGTACTAGTGTAGTAGCTGAATAAGTCTAGTGTAGTAGCTGAATAAGTTCTGGAAGTAGTCTTACACATTAAGAGTTATTATGTTGGATACTTTTCCTACTTTTACATTGCCCAGCTGACTTCAATATAACTCAACATCTCTTCTCAGACTAGCTCTTCAGTCACACTCCCACTCTTCTGCATGACTTAAATATTTTTGTACCTCGCAGGACCACAAAGGTGAATATAAATAGACATCATGGAAGGGAAAGCATAGAGATGAGACAAGGACCGGGGGGGGGGGGGGGGGGGGGGGGGAGAGGCAAAGGCTGAAAAGGCCACAACAAGTGTACCTCACAGTCCACTGCATTGCTTGTGTCATTGTCTAGGTTTGGGAGGCAATCGGAGAAAATCAGCCAGAGCCAAAATTCCTTGCAGTTGAGCGCCTGGACAGGTCATCAATTTCCTGCCGGTCTCATGAGACAGAGTGCTCCCGATGCAGATTTACAAGTACACAGCATCTTTGTATGTATCTAACGTGTCTCCAGTCCACAGTGGCGCGTGCAAGATTCTGGAGGATGGTATTCGAATTATATAGGAGTACTAAATTTTTTTTACAGCCAAATGGCCGATATTTGACATGTATAATGTCATATTGTTAAAACTGCATATTATATAGAAAATATAAACATAATTGAGCCCAATTTCATATATTAAAGAATTTGGGACAACCTATTTCCAGCTTGGAACAAGTGGAGTAGCTAGTACCGAAGCACCCCTTTGTTGTAACGGAAACAGACTGCATAACCCCCCCCCCCCCCCAACATATAGCTAGCACCATGTCTACTTAACCCCTTGAACTACAATTAAAACCATGTATCTAGCACCATAAATTTTTCTAAACCAGGTATTTAACCCCTTTTGGTGGTTTCGGCTTCTGGTTTTGTTGATGTGGCGGGCTCACATTGACATGTTGGCTCTAGGGCCCATGTCATAGAAAGGTAGACTATTGACGACGTCTCAAAGTAGAGGAGCGATGCTCAAGGTGCGGCTCGTCGTAGCGAGCTCTCCGTGGGCGTCGCGTGCTCGCGGACAAGGAGCAAGGAGCCCATGGCTCTTCGAGGTCAGATGTGAACGGGTAAGTTAAGATGCAACGAAGATGGCAGCACCGTGGCGCTGGATTCTGCTCCGTTCGCGTGAGGGCGGTGGCACGCAGGCACGGTATAGGTGGAGCTGAGTTATGGGCTGAGCCAACAAACTCGAGAAAACGAGGAGCACCCGGATATCAAGGGCAGCAAAGACTTTAATTGTCCTCAACTTGTAGCATCCGCGACCGTGATGCATTTGCGGATGCTTCTATGGGACAAACACAACGGCGTCTCACTCTCGTTGGTGCTCGGCAGAAACATGCGTTGCAACCGTCGAGCTACGCTTGCAGTTGCAAGCCACACCACTACCACAATGATGTGTCCACCGAGAGGTGATCGTTCTCGTGATTCGTGATTGTAGTTGCAAGTGCAGAGGACAACCTACTGTTGGTTGCGCGCTGGTAGTGATGGTGAGGGAGGAGGTGCGGCAAGCCGGCAAGCCATGCTGGAGAGCACCCTTTTGGGCGGCAGAGAAGCATGCTGAAGGCACGCTTCGGGTCAACCCCGAGGGCCGAGGTGCATGCGCCAACGGCAAGGCGAAGCTTGCCGGTGTCTCCATGACGACCTC
>JAHLJS010000054.1:0-68708 GCA_038502445.1 Eremochloa ophiuroides | reverse complement strand
CGAGCTCGCTCCGGTGGAGTACGACCCTCGGCAGTTCGTCCATCGGGTTCGCCTCGTTGCCGCGAGTCGGTAGGTAGCCTCGGCGTCGCCGGAGACCTCGCCTTCGGCGAGCTCTCGCCGGTCGAGCCGGCGGCTCTGTTCCTCTCTCTGACGGTGGGGTCGGGTCGACCCCGAGGCCCGCGAGTCAGCCGTCAGGTGCGCCTCTGGTTCGCTGAGCCGGGTGCACGTAGCAGTTCTATCGGGTTTAGTTTTTTGATTTTATTAAAAGTGAATTTCCAGAAACTGTGTAAACCTTCCAAAATTCATATCTGGAGCTAGGAATGTCCAATGGGGGTGAACCAAATTTTGTTGTGTTTGTATTTCTGAGCTCTATCAAGGAAAAATATAAAATGTACTTTTTGAATACTTTTGTGTGCAGTTATAATTAAATTGTTAATTGCTTGTAAACTTGATAAATGCATAAGTAATTACAGGAATGTGCTAAAAATGTGATTCCACTTGCATTCATCTTGTTTAGGGAAGTAGAATCTATGAAAATATGTTTGCTGGTGTTTCACTGTTATTTATGTGATGTCTAGTATAATGTGCCTTTTATGCTTTAATCTTGCAAAAATCACCATGCTTAATGTGTTAAGGTTATGGACATGAATATTTTTCCTGGGCTATGTTATGTTGGAAAGAAGCTAAGAAAATTAGGAAATCTGTTGTTTGATACTTTTCGCTGTGTTAAGTATTTTTCATTGCTTAAAGGCTGGTTGCTTGTTATTTTTGTGTAGACTGTTATACTTGTCCAAATGACTTGAAATTTTGTCAGTAGGCTAATCTGGATGTTGTAATAGCTACTGTATTTCTATGGATTTTTCTGGTCACAGTAAGCAGTAGGTCCAGTTATAGGCTAGGGTTTATTTAATTGTTTCTAAGCAAATATCTTTTGGTTTGTGGTAGGTTAGTTGATGCATGTTAATTATTAAGTGCAGGTTGTAGACCTCTCACCCGGGACGAGAAATTGTTCTATGCTTTGCTTAAGAAGGGTGAGTATGAGTTGGTTGTCTAGGAAAGAAATAATGAGTGTGGATTGTTAAACTGATTGCATATCATGGGTTAATTCGTGCATCTCTATCTTGCATTTCATGTGCATTCTCAGTTCTCATATATGCATATCATGCATACAGGATCGCCGGGAGGAGTGACACTGCTGCAATTCGATCCACCGGAGGAGGGAGTTCCGCCGGAGATTGAAGTGCCCGAGGTTTCCGAAGGACAAGAAGAAGAGGTTGAACTTCCGGAGTGCCCGGATCACCAACCCGCAAACTTTGTGAAAGGCAAGCCCCGGAGCATTCCTAAGTCTCCACCTACTCTTTTTACAAATACACTGGTCTTTATTAAATCGTATGATTGTGCACTTAAGTATAGGAGTTGATATGATACCGTTGCTGCATTTATTCCTTGTCCACTTATACTTGATCCTGAAGTTATTACTAGACAAGGGGATGGGTTCGATCCTATGCTTAGCCATGCTTAGACCGGTTAGAAGTCGAGGGATTTCCTGTCCTTCGCGAGCATAGGTGGTTACTAATGATGATGGGGTTGGATTCCACATGATGGACTATATGTGCCACCATGCCACAGTGTCTAATGAGAGAATCAAGGCTAGGTAGCGGGGAGCCGCATGACATGGTTGAGGTCATGCCGTCTTCGGTGCTGCTTGCGGCCGACTAGGACTGAGGCCACCAGACATCAGTTGAGATTGAAGGACGTCGTCACATAGCTGGCCAGATAAGTCGTTCTGACCGCGAAGCCGAGTATTTCTTTCTGAGCCGGGAATTGGTGCGACTAGGCAGACATATTCTGGAGGTAGGAAGTATGTGCGGAGGACACCATCTTACCAAGGGCAGGTCAGGGACCTGATGCATCCTGGAAGTGGGTTGGTCTCTGAGAATATGGTCCCCGCCAAGCCCGCGACATATTGTGACTCAGAAAGATTTAACGGTGGCCCAAGAAGCCAGTGGCTCGGCTGACAGGGTTTGTGATTGGCATGTTTGCCAGCTGGTACAATCGATTCGAATCGCCATCTCTCCTGGTTAGTGAGAAACTGAACTGATCTTCTGGTGAGGTAGAGGCTAATAACTTGAACATAATGATTATGGTGAGATGAGGTTGATATCTGTGGATATCGGAAATCATATGGTTTTATTGATTGCTACAATATTCAGTGAATGCTTAGTATAGTGGCTAATCCTAGTAAATAGTTTAACTGAAATCGAAGCTTATCACAATTAAAATGATTAAGTTGAGGTTCTACTGTAAGTAATGCTTTGATGCAAAAATGATGCTACCCTCTGAGCTCCACCAAATAAGCCTTGCATATCCTTGAGAGTCTTTTTATTTACTCCCTGTCGGGTAAGTCTAGCTGAGTACAATTGAGTACTCAGGGTTTTATTCCCATTGTTGCAGATGGTGTAGTTTTCTACGCGTATTGCAGGAACTGCTTCACCCCTGCGGGCGAAGAAGACTAGACCCGAGGGCGGGGTCATTATCTATCTTTAGTTGTTGTAAGAATGCTGTGACGGGGTCATGTGATGGTACTCGTATTCGAACTCTGTGGTGTAAAACTATATTGACTTCCGCTACTACCCTATTTGTGTAAAAGACTATGTTGTACTCTGATGTTTAAATTCGGTTGCGAACTTATGTGTCATGTGATCGGGTATTGCTGAATGAATGATCCTTGGGGTATGAAATGTTTGAAATCCTTCGAGATTTCCGGACTACCGGGTTTATATTGGCTCAAGTGCGACTGGATTGCGGCGAAAATGCGATCGTTGTACTTGTGCTCGTATAAATTGGTCGGTTCTGTGACAGTTTATGTATCATGTTCTTGACTTGTTCATCATCGTTCTTCATTGTTCATCGAATTAGTATGAATAGAGGAAAAACTAGGAATGAGGTGATGGTTCGTCGCGCTGTCATGATTGCTCTTAACCTAGCCTGTCAATCCGAAGGGTTGGGGTCCGCGGGGGTTAGGAGTTGTTTCCAAGTATGCAAGCATGGAGCTTGGGAATGCGGAGATCGGTGGATATATGTCGGTATCCCACGAGCGGAGGGGTAGGTGGACAGGTGGTGACAGCCCTGTCCATCCCTAGCATTCCCCCATGTTTGGATATTGAGTAGGAGTTCGTAAAGTCTCTATCGGCTGGCAGACTAGCTGCGGGGATCTCCCTATCACCCCAGACATAATCCTGATACTAGAACTACTAATTAGATGATTTGCTAACAGTTCTTTGCATAATTATATATGACCAATGTCTGCTCAGTTAGATATATTCTTTTATTCTTTATTTTCCTTTTATCCTTGAGGTTGATCCATATGTGTGTCCACTATCTTGAAATCATGTCTTATTCCTGTTTACTCTATGCCTACCATTGCACTCAATAAGTGATCATGTTTACACCACGCTTGATGCATATTGCCCTCCTACGGGAAATTATAAATACGACACCATTGAATACTCACGGACTGAAATGCTACAATGATAGTTCTGTACGCTTGCAGAGTAATCTTACTTCTTACTGAGCTATCGATTGGCGTACCTAAGTACTATTACTTAAGGATTATAATTCTTGTGCACCCCACGGCGCCGTGTCACAGTTTTGCATATCGTAAGTAATGACGGTTAGGAAGGCCAATCCGGCACTTCTAACCGCTATTACCAGACTGTATTACCTAGTCCGGCACCATTAAGGGCCAAGGGTTACCTTTCTGAAGTAATGGTGGTTGGGAATGTCAACTTACGTTTCTAGTATTATTATTAAGGACAGACTCATAGTCTATCTTTAGTAGTAATGCTAAGAAACGCCAACAAGCATTTCTGGCGCCGTTGTCGGGGATGGACTTTTAGTCTATCTTTTGTAACGACGTTAAGAAATGGCAACAAGCATTTCTGCCGCCGTTGCCTGGGAGGGCAAAAACCTCTAAGCTGGCATAAACATTGATTACAAAATAAGCATTGGTAGACGTAGTTTAAACAGGCTAACTTCACTGTTTTCTTCCTCTTTTTATTGGAATGAAAACAGAATAGTGTATGAGCGGTTTTGCTCTGCCGAACAATTTCATCAGCAATCCGGAAGCACTCCTAAGGAAGAAAAGGTTTCGTACCGTTTTTTCTTCTGCTACTCCGTCGGCAGACGAATCGTTCATTTCCGCACCATCCGCTACTACCGTCATGGCCAAGACACTCCGTGACTACTCCATCCCCGCTGTTGCCAACGTGCCCGTTGGGCCCGCTGTCAACATCAGAAATGGAAATTTCGAGATCCGTACAGGCCTTATCTCTATGGTGCAGGCAAGCCAATTCTGTAGCTTGCCAAGCGAGGATGCAAATGCTCATTTGCAACACTTCCTTGAGCTGTGCGACACCATTGTCAATAAAGACGTCGCACAAGACAGTATCAGGCTCCGCTTGTTTCCTTTCTCCCTCACGGAGAAAGCGAAACAATGGTTCTATCAAAATAAGGAAGCCGTCAACACATGGGACAAGTGTTCCGCAGCATTCCTCACCAAGTTCTTCTCCATGAGCAAGACCAGCGCTCTAAGGGGAAAGATCTCAAACTTCCAGCAATCTTCCCTTAAATCTATCCTCGAAGCATGGGAAAGGCTTCAAGAGTACATCCGAGCCTGCACTCATCATGGAATGGAAGATTGGCTCGTGCTCTAAAACTTTTATGAAGGTCTCACGGCCATGTCAAAGGGGCACGTAGATGCCGCAGCTGGAGGTGCATTCCTCTCTCTCACCATCGCGGATACAACTGCACTCATTGAGAAGATGGTGGCCAATCAGAATTGGAGAGAATGAAGAAAAACACAAAAAGGCTCGCATACCGTAAATGAGACGGACTTGCTTGCCGCAAAATTAGACTTGCTGATGCAAAAGCCGGACGATCGTGCCACCAACCCTACCATGAGCACCGTCGAAGCCATGGACTCACACATGACGTGTGAAGTCTGTGGGAACGTTGGCCATTCAGGGAATAACTATCCCGAAACCCAAGAAGAAGCTTCATATGTCAACAATGGGTTTCGCCAATCTCAGCAACGTAATAACGGGTGGAACAACCAACACCGCCCGCAAGGTAATAATTTCAATTCAAATTACAATTCAAACCAACCTTCCTTAAAAAGATCTTGTTCTAGGACAAGCTAAAATCAATGAAAGTTTGACCAAAAAGCTATCCTTCGATGATAAAATGTTTGAAAATATAAATGCCAAGCTTGAAACTTTGTCTTCTTCTATTCAAAATCAAGCAAGTTTTAACAAAATGATAGAAACACAAATGGCACAAATAGCTGCTTCTATTCCTGTCAACAATACGGGAAAAATCCCGGGGCAACCCGAGACTTCTCCCGAGTTTGTTCATGTAGCTACAGATCAATAAAAGAAGGAAAGTCTGGTCAACAGACTATAAACGTTGAGCCCTTGCCGAAGGTCATCGGTGGTTATCAAAATAAAAAAAATATATATACCTACATACATATATATATGCATAATAATTATCTGAAGGGGCTCACACCAACATTCAAGCCTGGGGGAGGTGCCCCCCAATCAGGTATTGTACCTTATCCTTTTGAAAAAAAATAATAATAAATGAATATTTATATACACATTTATATAATAAATATATATATTTCATAAAATTATTTTCTTGCATTAAAAGAAATTATTCCCTCTTCCTAGATTTGTAAAATTTTATTCCAAAATAAATTCTTCTCCAAAAAAATTCAATAAAAATAATTTTCTGAAAGAATAAATTTTGTTGAAACTAAATATTATTTTTAAAAATCAAAAAGTTTCAAATGAAACTTGTGGAAAATCAAAAAACTGGAGCAAAATTTCGAATGGGAGTCATTCGTAACCGGCTACATACTGGAGATAGTCGTTAGAGGGAACTGCAAAAAAGCTGGACTAAACCGGCCCTGTCAGGGGACCGGCCGGTCCCAGGGGCGACCGCCCCCTGCCCAACGGCTCTGCGGCGCAGCCTTTTGCCAACGGCTACTAGCCGTTGCATACAACACTCCTTCGCCTACGATCAAACCTATAAATACCAGAGCATTCGGGTGGAGCTCCTCACCCCTCTCATTCTCACATTTTTCACTCCCTCCATCACTCTCTTGCTCCACCATTCTACAAGCATTTTTCCACAAAGTTCAAGTGCAAGGAAATCCTGCACAAACTTCTTCCACTCCCACCACAAGTCAAGTTCTTGTGCCAAGCTCACCATGAGAGGGATTGGAGGTCGGATTTCCAGCATGTTCCGGAAAGGCCATCACTCTCGTGGGGAGTCTAGTCAAAGTACTCCCACACGTGAGGAGAACCCGCTGCATGAAGAAGAGGAGGCGCCAAGAGGTCACGCCATCGACGAGGCCAACGCTCCCTTCATCGACTTGGAGAGCGAGCGGGAGATGCAAGCATACAACTTCCTCAAGGGACGTGAATTCCTGCATACACCGGCCTTCGGCCCACACTTTCTCTAGCAGACAGGTATGAACGTCTAATTTAATACCATTTTCGAAAATGTTGGTTGGAGCCAAGTTGCCCCGTGCACGAACTTGGGTCTCGTCTCTTGACCATCCAAATGTTGGGTACTTTACAAGTTGTCGACTATGGTATTACCTTTCGCTGCTTTGGGAAAGAACATAGCCTTTACTGGAAAGATTTCGCTACACACTTGGGTTTTCATGAGCGATGCTCTGTTGATTTGGGTTTTACTCTTTCGGGATATCAGCGTCATACTTTTTGGCACTTGATAACCGGACAAAATGTGATTGGAAAATTCCAACCTAACATCAACACCATCCACCATCCTTCTCTAAGGCTTATGTATAAATGGAATGCTAATTCTTTCTTTCCTAGAGAGGACACTCACCATGCTTATGATATTGAGTTGAAGTTGCTTTATGCCGTGCTTAAAAAGATTAAAGTGGCTCCTGTCTATGACATTGTTAAGCACTGGTTAAACTCTTTTAAAACTTCCACACCAATTATGTGCACTTCACTCATCACACGTCTTGCTGCTAGTGTTGATCCTCATGGTGCTAACACTATTGTTTATCTCTCCATTCCACGCATTATGATCAATGAGTATTATTTTACTCAAGCTCATACCATAAAACGTGATGACTCAGGAACAAATCTGGTATTTTATTATCCGGGATATATAAACGAGATTCCGTTACCTAACCCGGATCTCGCTTTATATAAATCCCCATCTCTCACCTTCGACCTTGTTGAAAAGGACGAAGAACGCAGGAGTTCTGTTTCTCGCAGGAGATCACAGAGGAGAGAAGTACAGGAGGAAGAGCCTGCGCAGCCTGTGCAGCCTACACCACACCCGGCCATGCCTACCACGATACCAAGGATGGAATGGTCCCCGGTCATATCTACACCTGGGTTCACCCCCGGGTATGGATATGGTATGGGACATGTTCCTCATCCTTATGCGGCTGGAGGGTCAGGGTAGCAACACTCCCAGGAGGCAGCGGGATCAAGGCAGCCCGAGCACGAGCATTCTTCAGATTCTGAAGGCATGCCACCTCCGATACGCCCACAGCCGGTCACACTAGAAGTCCTCAACACACGCATGGGAGGACTAGAACTGCAAAACAGACAAATCCAAGGTACGCTCAATGCTCACATTCAGACTTCTACCCAATGGCATGAGCAGTACCAGCAGCAGTTCATGAACCTCGAAGATGCGAACCGGCGGCGGCACGAGGCACAGATGGCCTACCTTCGGTCCATGGGACAATTCCCGAGATCAAGGCCTTGAACTAGCTTGGGGGAGGAGACCCCACAAAAGGTAACATTTATCTTTCAATTTCTTACACTTTATTTCTCGCACTTTTAAATTCTGTAATTTTATTTCCTTATTAAAGAAAAAAATAAATAAAATAAAATAAATAAAATAAAATAAATAAAAATAATAATAAATAAAATATTCCACTCCCATATGTGCTAACATATGTTAGTTTCTCTTCTGTTGAAATGATGAATAGTTGCTCTGTCTATAATTCGTTTGTGCCTAAGTTATAACTTAGTATTCCTCAAGATTTAAGTTTGTTGCCTAAAAATATCTCATTCTGAGAACTTGAAATCTTGTGGGTTGCAATTGCATGATCCTTTTCTAAGTTGTTGCGAGATTTGAGATGGTACAAATAGACTTTACTATGACTTTGTTCTAAGAGAAACTTGACATCCGGAGATTTCTTTTCAAAAATTCAAAAATCAAAAGTTCCCCTAATGATTATGAAATACCTACCAAGGCCGTATGACAAGCTCTACTTTTACAAAAACTTAGTCATATGCTACTTACGGAACTTTGAGTTGAGTCAAAATGCTGAGACCTAGTGAGATTATGGTCATACACCCATGATTGAGATTCACGTACACCCACCAAATAAAGCCGACTCTCATCCTGAGAGTTGCGCACAACATGCACCTTTCATCCACCAAATAAAAATGCCGACCCTCACTTTGAGAGCCATGCATACAAAAAAAATTTCACTCCTTGTTCGCCATCATGACGTCTCTCCATCCAAAAGTTTTCATATGTCAAATCAAAATATGGGCTATGCTAAAAAAAAGCCAAAGGGCATGAGAAAACAAACGGGAAAGAAAATACAAATACCCTGTTTAACAAAATATATATATATATATATAATGATATAGCCCATATTCCTCCAAAGAGTTTTATTCCATCCAATAAAAAGAGAGTCATGATGCATGGAGTGCCAAAAAGATTAGAGATAGGTTTTCACCATTCCACACACTTGCACATCTCAATCAAGGTATATGACTTGTATCTCCTTATGGTCCGGTCTTTGACTCAGCAATATAAGTAATGTAAGTACGCCCACCTTCATACCTACCCAAAACTCCACTCTCAGCCTTAGTAGTAGGATGAAAAGGCAACACTACAATGCCTTTGGTAAGGTAAACCATACACATTGAGCGATTGAGAGAATCATTTGAGGAACTTGGTTTATTTTGCAAAAAAAATTCATAAAACCTCCAGATAAAAGGTCTATCAAAGAATGAATGATTGGTGAGTCTATTATAACCATTCTAACTTGCAACATCCCAAGAAATTAGAGAAACTATAAGCCCCATAAGAAATCAAGGTAAAGAATGGATAGAATGCCAACTTATTTAAATTACGAATGAATGCTATGCTATAGGTATGACACTTATGAATTATATCGGCATTGTAGCAACTCCTGATCAACAACCATACTTGGCTATTTGCTCGGGACGAGTAAAGGTTAAGCTTAGGGGTCTTGTTGGTGGTCCTTATAGATAAATTTTATACCACCAACTTAGACTAAAAAGAGGATTAACAATCATATTCTAGCACATATGCCTTTACTACTAACAAGTTCCACTTGTACCCCTAGCATTCATGTTTTACAGGGTTTATGGCATAACAAGTGGAAATACGCATCAACATGGAGAAAGCGCAAAATCAAATGACGAATCCGACAAATGCGCAAACAAAGAATACTAAAGAAGCCCACCTTCAAGGCGTGATTGGATCCATCCGTAACCACGGGGGAGGCCCAGGCCCAGAGAGTAACCGACCACCTGAAGGCGGTGGCCAGTTGGTGTATCCCAGGGACCGACCGCCCCCCTGTGGGGCCTCCCGGGCCCACCTTCAGAGGAGGTGCTGATGGCGGTTTGCTGATGGCGGTTTCACCTTCTTCAAAGTTTAGATGCGCCAAACCGTCATAGTTCCACTATAAATAGATGGTGCTCCATCCCCTTCAACACACACATCATTTTGGAGTCATCTACCTCACACTTCTCACTTGTATCTTTAGAGTAGTATTAGTAGTTTGTGAGCAAGGCAAGAGCTACCAAGGAGAGCTTGTCTCCTTGGAAGAAAAGGATCATCTTGGTATGAATATAATTCGGTCTTCTTCCATGAGCAAGTTCTTATCATACTTATATGATTATGCATATGAACTAGAGTCTAGTTATGATCTTGCTATGAGCATAGTACATGAGCTAGAACATAGTTTATGTATCATGTTCTTGACTTGTTCATCATCGTTCTTCATTGTTCATCGAATTAGTATGAATAGAGGAAGAACTAGGAATGAGGTGATGGTTCGTCGCGCTGTCATGATTGCTCTTAACCTAGCCTGTCAATCCGAAGGGTTGGGGTCCGCGGGGGTTAGGAGTTGTTTCCAAGTATGCAAGCATGGAGCTTGGGAATGCGGAGATCGGTGGATATGTCGGTATCCCACGAGCGGAGGGGTAGGTGGACAGGTGGTGACAGCCCTGTCCATCCCTAGCATTCTCCCATCTTTGGATATTGAGTAGGAGTTCGTAAAGTCTCTATCGGCTGGCAGACTAGCTGCGGGGATCTCCCTATCACCCCAGACTTAGTCCTGATACTAGAACTACTAATTAGATGATTTGCTAACAGTTCTTTGCATAATTATATATGACCAATGCCTGCTCAGTTAGATATATTCTTTTATTCTTTATTTTCCTTTTATCCTTGAGGTTGATCCATATGTGTGTCCACTATCTTGAAATCATGTCTTATTCCTGTTTACTCTATGCCTACCATTGCACTCAATAAGTGATCATGTTTACACCACGCTTGATGCATATTGCCCTCCTACGGGAAATTATAAATACGACACCCTTGAATACTCACGGGCTGAAATGCTACAATGATAGTTCTGTACGCTTGCAGAGTAATCTTACTTCTTACTGAGCTATCGATTGGCGTACCTAAGTACTATTACTTAAGGATTATAATTCTTGTGCACCCCACGGCGCCGTGTCACAGTTTTGCATATCGTAAGTAATGACGGTTAGGAAGGCCAATCCGGCACTTCTAACCGCTATTACCAAACTGCATTACCTAGGCCGGCGCCATTAAGGGCCAAGGGTTACCTTTCGGAAGTAATGGTGGTTGGAAATGTCAACTTACGTTTCTAGTATTATTATTAAGGACAGACTCATAGTCTATCTTTAGTAGTGATGCTAAGAAACGCCAACAAACATTTCTGGCGTCGTTGCCGGGGATGGACTTTTAGTCTATCTTTTGTAACGATGTTAAGAAATGCCAACAACAAGCTAACCAAGTCACAAGAGCAACGACTACTACACAAGTGAAGTAATGAACAATGTAAATAACTTGTGTAGCAAATAGCGAACCACCGCAAAGGATGATCTAGATGATTACACGGTGATTTTTGCCCAGAAGTTCACTTGTTGCCATAAGCTACGTCCTCCACTGAGACAAGCTCCAAGGTTGCCGCCGATCCTCTAGCAAGAGGTGACCCACCATAAGTCACCACCCCTACGTGGGGCGCCCGCAAGAACTTGCTCTTTGATCCGGCCGGACCAATTGTCGCTCTTCACATCTCGCTCTACTAGCAATGCTCTTCGCGATCTCCCGCGGGGTGAGCTCCAACCCCTCACAATCACTTCTCTAGAGCCAAGCACAACTCCTTGCTTGCTTCCACGGAGCCTGAAGCCACTAAGCCATCTAGGAGGTGCTAACCTCCAATAGTAACAAGCACCACCGGCTTGCAACTCGATCACCTAGTGCCCACACTTGCAATCTCTCAATGCAATGAACTACCGATCGATCACTCACTTCTCAAATGCAAACTCTATGAGCATAAGTGAGTTAGAGAGCACTAAGCCATGCACAAGCAAGAAAAACACATTCCCATCGTGCAACATAACTTCCACAGCCGGCCACAACCTCCAATAAATAGCCCTCAAGCCAAAGGAGCCGTTGCTCACTGAAACCGACTGTCGGACAGAGCGTCGGATGCACGCACGTGCAAGCACCGGACCAATATCCAGCGTTCAATGCCTCGGATTCATGCCATGTGTCACTAGCTATTTGAAGAGACCGTTGGAATATAACGGCTACTTCACGCGCCAACTGAGCAACCTTCGGGTACTGAGCAACCTCCGGGTGCTGAGCTCCGGACAGACCGGTGCATGCTCCAGACTAATGAGCGCCAGCGTCCGACGCGTTCCAGAGAGCTCCTGAGAGCTCAAAACACCGTCTGACGTTGTCCGGTCTGTAGGTTGTAGCACCAGACAAACGACGAACGTCTGATGCTCTTCAACTCACCACATGTCGTGCCACCGTTGCTCCATTGCTGCGCTGAACCGTCGGACGCACGGGAAAAACTCTGGACGCCAATGTCCGACACCTTCTTCCCCGCCCGACTCTCACAGCCTCCACTTAGCATCGGGTAGGCGCAATGGTCTAGAGCTGGCACTCTTGCCAGTGTCCGATGCCTGTGACAGCTAGGGTTAAGCTCGGGACCGAGCCAGTGGTCCGGACCAACTCTGCCCTAGCGTCCAGTGCTCACGTGGCCAGTGTCCGGTGCTTGTTTTTCCACAGAGAACCCAAACCCTCTCTACCTCACAAACTTCATCTCCCTTTGCAAATGTGCTAACATCACCAAGTGTACAACCTCTTCTGCATGTGTGTTAGATTTTCACAAACATTTTTCAAAGGATTTTCACTCACTTCACCTCGCCACTCGATCCTAGCAATGTATGCAAAGTTAGATCGCTCAAGTGTCACTAGATGACCGATATGCAAACAAGTTTGTCCCTCTTGATAGTACAACCATCTATTCTAAACCCGGTCAAGCACTTCTCTACTCAACCTTAGACCGGTGAAATGGAAACACCGTAAGTTATACCTTTGCCTTGCACTTTCCATCTTCATCACCATCTTCATATCCATCTCCATCTCCAACATGGTCGATGCCGATGCAACACATGCACCAACATCTCATGAATGATATGATCCACTGCATATCATCACATGGCTTTTGGTCCATCGATCCTCGACTTCACTTGATCTTCACCCTTGCTTCGCCCTCCGACGTCAAGTCTCGCTTAAGCCTCCCAACACTTGGTACCAACGGCTTCAAAGCTTCTGACTTGCCCTTTGCCCTCGCAACGAGTCCATTGAGCCAATTCTTGTCTTGATCCTCTCCATCTAGCCACATGACTCCATGTCATGTCTCATGCATTAAGCTCCTCCATACCACATGTGTGAGCTAACCAACTCTTTCCAAGCCATTTCCACCTTCATGTCATAGTTTCTTACACACATATACTTGTGGACTAATCATCTGTATAATCATCACTCAAACACATATTAGTCCATCTAAGTTATCACACCAAAATCAAACAAGGACATTTCACGGTGAGAGGAAGGACGAGCTGGGGGTGCCATGCGGCACTGCAACGGCCCAGCTTGGGCGACGGGCGCCCACAATCCCAGAAGACTGGACTTGGGCCCTGTTGGCATTTCTTAATATCACAACAAGGATTTGTTAATTCCCAAGTTATGATATTAAGAAAGCCTGAACGATAGTTCTTTACGTTCACAGAAAGAGTTCCGCAAGCACGCGGAATTATCATTATAGTATTTCACCCAGAAGTATTCATGGTATCATTATTTATATTTTCCCAAAGTAAGGCAAAATGATCTAGCATGGATCTCATCAAGATAACATGTGTGCATAATAATCTATGTTCATAGCATGGGTAAACATTTATATTATAAAGATAGTGGGAACAATCACATGAGCATCTCTCTAAGGTAGAAAAAGAAAGAAAATAATAAAGAATAAAAGAATAATCCTAACATGGAGCAAGCATTATATTAATAAAGTTATGTCAAGAATAATAGTTGATCATACAATTATATGAACAAGAATTAGAACTAGGCATACAAATGAATCAGAAGGCCACCGAGTACCGGTCTGCCAACAACCTTGAGTGACAATTTAAACTCCTACACCGTACTCGGACGTGGGGATTACAAGAGATGGACAAGGTTGCTATACCATTTGCCGCCTACCACCTCATCCATGGAATATTAAATGCATGCTCCTGTTCCCGTATATCCGAACACCATGCTCGCATATAAAGAAAACTACACATATCCCCCTGGTCGTCCTTGGCCCTACGGATCAACTGGTAAAGGACGTGTATACACCTGAAAGCATGATGAACCACCTTCTAAACATAGCTCTAATTCTATTCATATTAATGATATAATTAGTTAAGATCAAAGTTCTATATGACCAATATATAAGAACTAAGAACTAGTTCATATATGAAGATCACAACATATAACTTAGCTCTAATTCAAGAACATTTCTATATTGATAAGTTGAGAATAAGGACATGATAGAACTAATTATATTTCTCAGACCAAGAGTAGCCAAGATGTTCTTCCTCTCTTAACAATATAGAGCCTTGCTATAAACTACCAGAAAAATAAACTAAAAACTAGAGAGCTCTAATGTGGTGATTTGTGCTATGTGTTCTTATTTTGGAGAGGAGCTCTAGGCTTTTATTTATACTACCTAAAGGTCGATTCAGGTCGAGATTTACATGGTAACCATCGATACTGCCTTAAGCACCGACTAAACAACCGCCATGCGAAGGATGGTCCCAAGAGGTGGTGCACTGGGGGAGGCCGCACCAGGGGGTTGGACGCACCTCCGCTGGCCCCTCTCGCCAGTGTCTTTGCGTAGTGGGTTCTTGAGTAGGTCTGGATGTCTTCTATGTCAGTGATTGGCCCAGGTTCACGATGTAATTGTGCTTTCTCTTGGTTCTTTGAGTTGGGCTGCGCAGATACGCTTTCTGGATTACAACTTTTTATGTATTTTCCACCATATTCTTGTATAAGTCCTGCAAAATAGTGATTCTCCAATACAAGTGGAACTATGTAGATAGTAACGACATATGCATGTAAAATATGTTATTTTTCTTTTTAGATCATAGTTGGCAGATAAGAATATATCGATAATCACCGCCAACAGGCCCAGTCGGCGTGGATGGGTCGGCGGCGACGGAAGGGGTGGCCGGTGGCATTGACGACTGGCAGGGTGCCTCGAACCCATGCCTGGCGACCACAGTGGCGGCGGCAACTGGACTCGATGGAGGACGAGACGGAGGTGCGCTAGTCTCTCTGTGAGGCCGCATGGAGGGCCCATTGTCAACTAGGCCGTTGGTGCCTGCACGCGGACTGACTGCCGGCAGCGGGGCATGCTCGTCAAAGATGGCATCCATGCGTGACGGGGACCGTCGCCGATGATTTTGAGGTGGCAGCTGGTTGGCAGCTCCACGAGGTCGATTTAATTGGTGGCGGAGGCGGGATCCGGCCCAGGCAGAGGTGGGGAGGCAGCCACCGGTGTGTGCTGCGAGGCCGATGTGGGCTACGACTGAAAGGTCCTAATGGCTAGAGAGGGTGAATGACCTATAAAAAATTCTACAAATAACACTTAAGACAAGTCATTAGATAATTAAGTGGCGACGCGAATTTTACGCTAGCCTACTAAAGTGTTGCAAGCCACCTATCCAATTCTAGGCTATTGTCTCTAAATGCACACCAAGAATTCTATGTCACTACTTTTACTCTACTCTTAAGTGAGCAAGCTAAGCAAGTCTATTTCTACACAAATAAATACAAGAATGTAAAAGTAAGGTGGAGAGTGTTATACCGCCAGAGTAGAGAAGATGAATACCAATCAATAACAACGCAAATGAAATCCTCGGCAAGAGATGTACACAATGATTTTTTACTGAGGTTCACTTACTTGTCGGCAAGCTACTCCTTATTGTAGCGATACACTCACTTAGACGCCAAACCCTTCTTGAGCGTGCCACACAATCAACACAAGATGAGGATCCACAAAGGTACAAGCAATTCATTAGAGTAGCCAATTCGCGAACTCCCACGGGAAAAGCTCAAGAACCCATTACAACTTTACCGATTGGAGGCGAAGACAATCACCAACTCCCCTCAACGATCCTCATAGCTCCAAGCCGTCTAGGAGTTGGCAAACTCCAAGAGTAATAAGAAAACCCGTTAAGAAATCTAATCACCAAGTGCCACTAGATGAACACACTCATGCAGTGTATTTGATGCTCTTAATCTCACCAAATGATGAACACAATCAAGTAGGATGAGTGAGAGAGAATGGAGTGGCTCACTAGCTTGCTATGTCAATGAAAATGGTCAAGAGAGGCACCCCAAGCTGGCCACTCCTCTATTTATAGCCCCCTCTCAAAATTTCAACCGTTACACTGAAAATTGGGGGCACCGTAGACGCTCTTTAGTTAGCACCGGACGCGCCAGAGCAGCGTCTGATGTATTGCCTGACGACTCGTGTTCTAGCCGTTTTGTACTTGACCGTTAGGTGCCAACTTTCGTACACGCACCGGACACACCAGCTTGGTCACCGGACGCGCAAGTCCTAGCGTCCGGTGAACAAGAGAGGTTCTAGAGAGCGCAATTGCTCACCGGACGCATCCAGTTACACCCCAACGGACGCTCCTCTGTGTCCGCTGCTCCAACGACTCTTTTCAGAGTTCCGCGCTACTTACACTAGACGTACGCACAGTGCACGCCTCGTGTCCGGTGCACTAAAATTGGCGTCCGCTGAAAAACTCACTGAGCTGACCCGAGAGCACGGGGTTCACACCGGACGCATCCAGTTGTAGCCCACCAGACGCTCTGGCATCCGGTGCACTCTGCTCAGTGCACTCTCAACTAGGGTTAGCCACCGGACGCTTTGAACCAGCGTCCGGTGCTCACGAGGCTAGCGTCCGGTGCATGTTTCTCCACAGAGACATCACCGAAAGCGTTGAACCCTGCCGGCGGGAGGGATAGAGAACCCAAATCCTCTCCACCTCACAAACTTCACCTCCTTTTGCAAATGTGCTAACACCACCAAGTGTACAACCTTATGTGCATGTTTGTTAACATTTTCACAATCATTTTTTCAAGTGGTTTTGTTAATGCTCACTAGCATCTACATGCATATGCAACAAGTGTAAGCATCTAGTGGCACTTTGACAACCACGAACTGGTTCTCCCCTCTTAATAGTACGACTATCTATCCTAAATGTGATCACTCTCTCTAAAGAGTCTTGATCACCAAACATAAAGAGCTCCTATCAAATATACCTTTACCTTGAGCTCCTAGCCTTTCCCTCTCTTTTCTCCTCTTTCATGGATGAAGCATTTTGTCTCCTTCTTGATGATGGACTTACACTATTTGCATGGATGCCGTCATGGCCCCTCACTTGTAGCCTTCACCGACCCGGTCACCTTGCTCAATCTTGATATTTGCTAATTCAACTCATGGAAACACTCAAAGCAAACATTAGCAAACTAGGTTTCATCAATTAACCAAAACCAAACTTGGGCTTTCAACGGCGGAGGTGGAGCGCCTGTGCCCGCGCGTGCCCACAGTGGGGAGGGAGTAGGGAGGAGAGCAGCGGATTTGGGGTGAGTGGCGAGGGTGAGTCGGGCGCCAGCGGCGAGGAGTGGGCTAGGAGTCAGGCTAGGCTAGGGTTGAGGGTTGTCCTCTGATGCCCATTATTTGTTCGCTCATCAATGTGACATGGTCATTTTTATGGATGTTTTTTGTCTGTACACTATTAGAAAAGTATTTTACCGATAACGACAGGTATATTGATTTTTTATAGTTTTTTCACAAACTGGCCAATTCACACTACTAGTATGTTTGTGGCATGAGAAAAGTGCCACACCCTCTTAATTTTTCTCTAGATCTGCTGTACTTCTTGGCCGCTGAATGTTTTGTTCGGCGTTGTGCAAAATGTAACAACAACTGGACTACGAGGGAGGGATTTTGCATGTTTAGGCCTATCTGTTGTTTATAAACTTTTCCCTCTTTTTATGTGCGAGATTTGGCCCACACCCAGGAGCTAGGGGCGAGATGGCAAGAGTCTTCGGGCCTGTTTGGTTACTAGGTGAGCTTCGCCTTGCCTTACTAGCTCGGACGAGTCAGAATATCTCTCTTTTAGAAGCAAGCAAAATACTTCACAATTTTGCTTGCCAGTTCAAACCTTGAGAAGTAATAGGAGCGGACAATCAGTTTAAACCAACAAACATGTTCAGTTTGTTTAGTATTAGAAAACTTCATTTTCCTGAAATCAACAAATGATCAGTTTGTCAACACACAACGTGAGTTCAGTTTTGGTTTCTTCAGTTCGGTTTTCAATTGAAACGAACAAATGCAGCACAGAGAAGAGAGAAGGGGAACTCGAGAACAAAAACATCATAAATTTTGACATGACGCTGACATGGCAGATAAAAAACTTCATAAAATGAAATTTGGTCTATGTTGATGCCGGAGGATATTCGTATCACACATCCGCAGGGGCTAGCACGTCCTAGAGGTTGCACATAACTTGCAAGGCAGCAAGAACGCAGCAACATAACTTGCAACGCAGCAAGAACGCAGCATAATTGACGAAACCAATCTAGAGACCGGTTAGGCCAATGTCGAGCCCATTCTTGGCCGGATAGACTCCCGAACAACCCTTGGGAAGACCTGTCGGAGAGATGCACATGGAGGCTGCCCTAGGACTAGCATGGCCACCTAGAACACCGCCAAATCTCACCGGGAGACATGACAAATAGCAGGACGGATTGGAAAAGGGGTAAAAGGGTTGGTAGATTGGTTTTTTTGACTATTGGATAGATGGGAATTCAATCGGTCGTGATCCTGTCATATATATAGAGAGGATTGGTCTTATCGCAATAGGAAACAACTCCAAAACACATTCTCTAAGTTTCCCACGTCGAAAACATACCAAAAACTGATTTGGAAACCATACCAGTTTGGAATATAGGACGAACCGGCTTAGTCGATTTTTGTGCGGACAAGAAGGGCTGCTGGCCGGCCACTCAGGGGGAGTCTTCTTAGTCGACTTAGACAGTCAGCTAAGCCAACTGGTCATCGGGAGTCAGCTAAGCTAACTGCTAGAGTCGGCTAAGCCGACTGGCATGGCTCGTCGTGGCTCGCTTTCCTCTTTTTGTGTTTCTTTTGCTATTTTAGCATGTCACTTGATATCCAACAAGTATATAACATGTGTAACTTGTCGAAGATGCCCATGATCCACATTGGGACATTTTTGAGTGTTAACATGGTAAATAATGCATGAACCTGAAAACATAATTCAAAACCCAATGGCGACGACATCCATATCATCTACCATTCAGCGGCTAAGGGCGATGTATACATCAGACATATTTATTCTAAGAGTGATACATGTATCGGCCATTGTTTGGTGAGCACATAGGCTTCCTGCCAAACACTTGAAAAATACATTTTTAGGTACCTTCCGTTGATTGCTCTTAGGAGACTCTCACCTTACAATGTCTCCAGCATAAAGGAATTCCCAAATAAGACCTTGATCATTTTATACGGGCCTTTCCAATTCAGTGACCATTTGCCGAACTTGTTACTCTTTGTTCTAAGCGGTAGTATGGTTTTCCATACTAGATCTCCAACATAAAATGATTTACTGTTAACTTTCTTATTATATGCTTTAGAAACCCGAGCTTTATCTTTCTTCATCTCTTTGAGAGCCTTTAATCTTTTATCAGTCATCTCGTTGATATTATATATCATTATATTGTGATACATAACAGCTGATAGATCATTTTGCTTATTGAGCCTATATGCATCCAAATTTACTTTGATGGGTAACATAGCCTCTTGCCCATATACTAGCTCAAAAGGAGTAACTTTTGTAGCACCATGCCTTGATATGTGATGTGACTATAGAGTTTCAGACAAAATTTCATGCCTCCTCCTTGGGACATTCCTCAATTTTCTTTTTATGAGCTTGATCAAAGTCTTATTACTAGACTCAGTCTAGCCATTAGCTTGAGCATAGTATAGAGATGAATTTAGGAACTTTATCTTATACAATTCGGCAAAATCCCTTACCTCCTTAGACAAATGATGTTCCTTGATCTGTCGTAGTTAATGTCTGAGTCATGCCGAATCTATGCATGATATACACAGTAATGAACTCAATTACCTCCTTATGTATCATATTCTTCAAAGGAATTGTCCATTTAGTAAAGTAATCCATAGCAACCAAGACAAAATGATGCCCCTTTGAAGATGGGGGGTGAATTTGGCCAATGAAGTCTAGCCCCCAACCATAAAAAAGGCCATGGTTTGATGATAGGATGAAGTATAGCAGTAGGCACAAGCTGAATATTACCAAACCATTGACACTAATTGTAACCTTTGTAGCAGCAAAAGCAATCGGCCATCATAGCAGGCCAATAAAAACTAGCTCTATGCAATAACCACTTCATCTTTGGGGCCGATTGATACCACTCTTGCTTGATCAGATCCCAAGCAGTTAAGAAACAAGTCTTTGGCAGTCCTTTCATAAAGCTTATCATTGTGCAACACATAGTTAATTGCACTCCGCCAAACACTTCTATAAGTTTAGCACTTGGATCACGTAAATACCTCAATACGGGAGTTCTCCAATATCCAAATCGGTCCCAACACCATTGGGAATCAAATTGGACCGATTTGGGAGCTCGTCGTGTGAGCTGACCGTGCTGGCCAGATGGGACTCGGCTAAGCCGACTAGGGGGTTGGCTTAGTCCACTGGTCAACTGAGCTGACTGTGCCACACCTGCATAGAAAAAAATCAAATTTTGATGCATTATCATTCCTTTGATGTGAATTACATCCACCGACGTCACAGCCAGATGCATGTTGAACTAACAAGTTGGCACTATAATTTTCATGCCTTGGAATATGCCGAATTCGGAATTCAACAGAAGAAGCAATGATATCGAGACACTTATCAAGATAAGCATTTATTGATCCTTCTAAACATTGAAATTCACTGGCAACTTGCTGCGCCACTAGCAAAGAATCACCATAAGCCTCAATATATTTTACCTCCATGGAACACAATATCTCCAAGCCGAATAAAAGAGCCTCATATTTGGCTTGATTGTTGGTGCAATAATAATTCAATCGACTTGACATCTCAAATTTAGCACCATTAGGAGAAACAATGAAAATGCGAACACCTTGGCCATCTTTACAAGTCGATCCATCAAAATAAAGTTTCCATGGGGGTAGAAGTCAAGTAATCATCTCTTCTCCTAAATGAATACTATGCTCAATAATAAAATCAGGAAGAACTTGACCTTTGAATGTTTTCAATGGCTCCAAAATCAAGTCATATTCAATCAATGTGTATGCCCATTTGCCTATCCTTACATTAAGGATTGGCCGATATAACATATGCTTAATCCCATCAGCCTGACAAGCAATGAAACATATACTAGATAATAGATAATGTCTCATCTTAGCACAAGCATAGTACAACGCCAAGCATAACTTTTCAATATGGCCATATCTTAGCACAAGAATAGTACACCAATATAAGCGATCACATATTATTTACCTTCATCTTCTTGAGTCAAAACAATCCCGGGGGTCCTCTCTTCGGTGGCAATATATAGTTTGAAAGGAACCCCTAGTTCTAGGTGCACGAAGAAGGTGGTGTTGACAAATATTACTTGATCTTATCAAATGTGTCTTGTTTCTTTGCCGCCCAAGTGAATTTAGATTCATCCTTCAACCTTAATATGGGGGTAAAAGAAATAATTTTCCTGGACAAGTTAGCAATAAATATTCTGAAGTAGTTCACCATTTCCAGGAACTTCTGCAAGTCCTTTTTACACTTGGGTGCCTGATGAAAGGATCGAGGATGCCAAGAGGGGGTGAATTGGGCAACTAATAATTTTTCGCAAATCAAATCAACCTATCGCTATTGCCCAATATCACCCACTTGTGTTTGTGTCAAGTTCTAATTCTAAAACAAGTTATGCAACCTAGAGCCGGGTCCTATCACAAGTATACTACTCTAGGAAAGTAAAGCACACAAGAGAGTACGGGAATGTAAATGAGTAAGAGAATGCAAGCCAAGTTTTTCCCGAGGTATCGGAGAGTCGGCACTCTCCACTAATCCTCGTTGGAGCACCCGCGCAAGGGTGTAGCTCCCCCTTGATCCTCGCAAGGACCAAGTGCTCTCTACGGGCTGATCCTTTGCCTCTCCGGCGCGGTGGATCGCCCACAACCGCTCACAAGCTTGGCTTGGGCCGCCCACAAGCTCTCTAAGCAGTCACCAAGACTCCGATCGCCACCGAACCGTCTAGGTGATGCCGATCACCAAGAGTAACAAGCCTAGACTCTCACTTGACCAAGAACACGGTCAAAGAGGGTGATAGATGCACACAAGTCACTCTTGATCACACTCTAGAGAAGAAGCTCACAAGCAATGGAGTTCACTCAATCCTCACTAGGGCTCTTGCTATCTCTCAAAGTCACAAAGGTTTCTTCAGCTGTTAGAAGTGGCAACAGAGATAGAATGGAGGCAATGGTGAAGTATAAATACTCACCCTCTTCAAAACTAGCCGTTTCTCACTTTTCTGCGTACTGTCGGACTGATCAAATGGCAACCGTCGGACCAAAGTCCACGGTTCGACTCTCACAAAAGCGTTGTGCAAGGTACTGTGTCAGAGGGGCGTCGAACCAACACCAAAGGTCCGATGACCCAGCGTCCGACGCTCGCACAGTGACCTGCAACGGCTACAACACGGGACATTAGTCCGACGCCCACCGTCGGACTAAGTCCGACGCTCAAAACTGTTCTCAGAACCTCTCTGCAAGTGTCGGACCCTACTAACGATTGGTCCGACGCTGCCACAACAACAGTCCGACGCTCATAGAATAACCCTCAGGCACCGTCGGACGCTTGCTGATGGTCCGACACCTATTCCAGTAGCGTTCGACGGTCTCCAGTTCGCTAGGGTGCAACCAGAGACTGCCACGTGTCGTCGGACTATGCACATTGGTCCGACGCCCATACTGCACAACAGTCCGATGCCTCTAAAATGATCAAAACTTCATCGAATCGAAAACTTTCCAAAACGAAGTTTGATCCTCTATCTCTCAAGAGTCTCCCTGGGCTGTCTTGAGCAATGTTGGACAAGTGTGCATCACATCTACACTCTCTAACCTTGTCCTAAGTCAAGCTACCCATCCAAACCCCTCTTAATAGTACGGTCAAAGTGAAAAACAAAACCTAAGACTACTCCAAGTGTCTCTCAACACCAAACGACACTTGGCACTAGCCTATCACCGTCTTGTCTTCCATATTTTGAAAACCGAATCAATTTTCATCGCTAGGGGCTAGATCAACAAAACACACTTTAGTCATAATAACCTATAGGTTATCCTGCAAAACACACTTTAGTCATAATAACCTCTTTGTTGTCATTAATCACCGAAACCATTAGGGCCTATATGCTTCAATCTCCCCCTTTTTGGTGATTGATAACAACAACCTCAAATAGATTATGAAGAGTGAGGTTTTTAAAGGTTTGATTCATATAAGCATGTGATAGTAAGAGCAAAGGGGTTAGGCATGCTTATACAAATCAAGACCACAAAGTACACATAAGATATTAAATAAGCACAAGTACCAAAGATTATGCTCAAGATTGGAGTGAAGTGCGGAAGCAAAGACAATGAGCATAACAAAGACAAACCAAGTGACATGATATATATAACATAAGGCTCAAACACATGTCACGAGTCAAACAAGTCTCAAGCACACATAAATACAATTACATAAAAAGTAAACATGATGCATGAGTATGTCAAAAACAGAAGTCATATAAGAGCCAAAACCCTCTCACAACGCTCCCCTAAATCTATGCTCTCTCACCCCCTTCGGCATCAAGCACCAACGACCTAAGACTCAGGAGGAGGAGGAGAAGCTGCAGCGTCGCGGTCGGAGGAGTGAGGAAGGAGCTCAAACTAAGTAGGGTCGTCCTCGGACTCTGAGCTCTGAACTGCCTGACCCTCTGTCAGTGCACGTGAAGGAGAAGTGGTCTGGGTCGGCTCAACTGTCTCTGTACCAGGGTCAGCCTGTGTGACTGGAGCTGTCTGAGCCGACTCCGAAAGAGTTCGCTCCTCGGTACTGGGCTGCTGACCCTGTGTCTAAACTGTCACCACTACTACCTCAGTGCCTGTAGAAGTCGGAAGTGGCTCCGAAGAAGCAACTGAGGACGGTAGGGTCTCGGTCGTGTCGGTAGCAGGTGGAGCTGTGGTGGAAGGCACCAGCTGTCTGTACTCAGGAGGAATAGGCAAGCCGGTGATCTCACTGAAGGTCGCACCAAGACTCCTGGTCATTGAGAGGCCACCCACGTCTGGTGTGAAACCTGTGCGGATCGGCATGAACCCCTGAGTGAACCCTGGTGAGGCAAACCACTACTGCGTCTGCTGTGAAGGAGTGGTGAACGGAGCAGTGCCCTGACTCTGAAGTTCGCTGGACTGTAACGCTGGAGTCACCTGGGCTGAAGTGGCTACTGGACCAAGCTGCTGTACCGGAGGAGCTGTGGTCAGGTAAGGAGGGGCTCCGGTGTGCCTGATGATGTGCTCCATGAACCCAAAAGTCTGCAACTGAATCTGCTGGCTCTGGAGCTGCATCGCTAGCATCTGCTGCTGGAACTGATCCTACCTGAGCTGTACATGAGCAAGTTCTGCAGCCTGCTCTCGTGCTAGCCGGGCCTGCTCCTGGGCAAGACGTGCCTGCTCCTGTGCCTGCTGCTGCTGGGACTGCTGAAGACTCTGAAGGATAGCAAGTAGGGCTGGGTCTGTCTGTGAAGCCTATGGTGCGGAGCTGGAACCACCGGCCTCAGAGTCATGAGCTTGAGGTCACCTAGGGATAGGCCGGTAGTCCAGGTCTGAGCTGGACGAGGAGGTGTCGAACGGGGTCGTCGTCAACCAGTAACTGCTCAAGCTCGCTATGGGCAACATGCCTCATAGCCTCATCCTACTGCTGCACCTCTGCCATCTCTGCTCCCGAAGTCTGACGGCGCTGTACTCTGTGATGTGCTCTGCTGCCCTGTTTGCCGTCTATCAAAGAAGTCATCCTGTAAACTGAAAACTCTGTGTCTGTCTGGCGTAGCTCTCTCGAGATCCCTGTCCAAATCCTGTGCAACCTCCGCTCAAGGATGTGTGAGATCCAGTGAGCGTAGGGGAGCTGACGCCGAGACCGGATGCCCTCTGCTATGGTGTCCTCCATCTCACAAATGATCAGATCAACAATATCGAACTCTGACTGCTGGACCAGGGCACTAAGGAGCCAAAGCTGTAAGTGAGTCAAACCCTCCTTGTACCCCTCCTGCGGTAGAAGAGTGCACCTCATCACGTCGTTCAAGAGACGAATGACGGGACGAAGCTCCAAGGGTGTCTTGCGGGAGCCGTCTCCGAACGGTGGCCGGAAGCAAGCTGCAACGTGAGCTGTACCAAGTGCCAGTCCTCCGTGTTTCCTCCTCGGCGGGTATGTCGAAGCGTAGCAGATACTGTGCAACCTGGTGGCAGACTGTGGAACTCCTAGCAGCTCTCGCAGAGCCTTCGCGTAGAGCCGGTATGGCTCTCCGCCGAAGGTGTACTACAGGTACTCGTGGTCGGGGTCGATCCAAAGTGAGGCGTAGAACTCTCGAACCCACGACTTGACATACCGTCCAGAACGTCCAAGTAACTCTGTGAGTCCAGGCAGGTAAGTCAAATAGGGCCTGATCTCCTCTCCTGCTGCCTGGACTATGTCCTCTAGGGGACATACCCTGTGCTTTCTCAAACCCACGTCTGACGCCATGTGGGCGGTGAAGAAGTCCTCGTGCAAGGTGGTGTACCAGCCCTCAGACGCTCACGGGTCCCGCTGATCGGGAAACCAACTCTGAAGAGACGTCAACCGGAGCTCTCAGACTCGGGCTGCGGAAATGTTCTGCAGGTGCAAGTGCACCTCGAGCTCAGGCTTCGGCTGAGGCTCGGTGGGAGCAGGGGCCCTGGGTACTCGGTCTTCTCACCTCTGACTAGCGGGCTGGGGTGGCACCGAAGGTCGAGTGCGGCCCGAACGTCGAAGAGGTGGTGCCTGGGCCTGCTCCCCCTGAGTGGCTGCCTCCTGCTGCTCAAGCTGTACCTACTCTGCCTCTGGCTATGCTGACTTTGTCTCCAGCTGTCTCTGAGGCTGTGACTGCTCCTCGGACTCGTCCCTGCCTGACAAACCGACAAAGATGCCTCCAATATGAAGGCCCCTGCCACGCTCTGCCTCCTCAGCAGCCTGTGTGACCCTGATGGCCTGCCTCTGCTCTGCTGTAAGCTACCTCTTCCTCTTCTTGCTGCCCTCAACAAGAGGGGCCTTCCCCTTGTCCTGAGGTGGACGAGGAGGAGGCCTCTCATCCCCACCAGTGCCACCCTGACTGCGGCTCGCTTGCTTGCAACGAACCATCTTTGCCAATCACTTCTCAAGCTGCCAATTGTCTGTCTGCAACTACTAGCTATCACTCATGAGGCTTGGCCTCAATCCGTATCCACGGGCTTGGCTCCGGATTCACTGACCCATTACCAAGAGCCTCTGACCACGACAAGCTGCAATAGATAGATAGATAGGGATACATAAGCATATAAACGCTAGAGATAAGTAAATCCTATGGAAGCAAGCATACGGGATAAGGATGGAATAAGCAACCTGAGAGAGAAGAGCCTGTGAAAAGGAAAGACTCTTTGTCGAACGTAGGGCACCACAAGGTCAAGGTATAGTCACTGCATGTAGATAGGACATAAGTCAAGGTACAAAGGGCAATAACTAGAAAATGCAGTGACTTAGGAGCTAACCAAGGTGTGGAGGGTGAAGAAAAGTACCACTAGTACGATGAGCACCTCCACAATCCCTAGAAAGCCAAGGACAGGGTCGAACTACACCGAAACTGTGCAAACGCAATGAAAAACCTGGTTAAGGCATTTCATCGAGCAGGTGTAGTATGCAGTAAAGAAAAGGAGCTAGGGCACGCAAGGGCAGGTGCTCACCACAGCGAAGAAAGGAGGCACTGATCCTCCTCGTGGAGAACGGAGGAAGATGGAACGCAGGGGCCTCCAGAAGAGCACCGGCGAGAGAGATCCACGACGGCGGCGGAGGGCGCTGTAGCACGGCGGTGGAGGGCGCTGCAGCGGCTGCGCAGGGGCAGGAAAGCGGTGCGAGGAGGGCAACTACCAGCGGTGAGGGCACCGGCACACGACGGAGGACGGCAGCGGCGGGAAGTAGCCACGACGAGCGGCCAAGCGGGAGACAGAGGGCGCACGCGCGCAGGGGCGAGGGCGTGCTCGCGCGGGAAAGAGAAGGGACGCGTGCAGAGCGGTGGCCGGCGGCGAGAGCGCCGGCGGGAAGGCGGCGGAGCTGCGGCGAAACGGCAGTTAGGGTTAGGGCGGTGGTGCGGTGGAGCGGCGGCGAACGGGACAGGCAGAGGCGAAGACGAGAGTGACGGGCCCCACGTGACAGAGATAGAAGAAGAACTGAGACTCGCCTTCATACCGACCGTTGGACCAATACTGTAGCATGCGTCGGACCAAAGCTCGTGTCAGTCCGATGCTTCCAGTAAGCTCCAGCTTCCGTCGGACTTAGTCCGATGCTCCTCGTTGGACTAAAACACTCGGTCCGACGCCGTGAACGCGGCGCGCCACGGCGTGAACATGTTCCATGAACAGTCCGACGCCCGAAATTTTTCAGTCCGATGCTCCGTCCGACGCCTCCAGGCACAAGGCCAGGGACCATCGGACTATGGCGATTAGTCCGACGATAGGAAAACCAGCGTCCGACGCCCAAAAACTTGATTTTCTTCAACCTTTTTTCGCGCTGATTTTTCCCAACTAAGTTTTAACCCCAATAAGAGTCAAATAAACACCAGTTGGAACTAGTATGAGATGTCCTCTCTCAAACCCTCAAATTTTTAAATATTTTGCCTTAGGCATATGTGTGTTTTACGAAGATAGGCAATGAAATCCAAGAACGAAATGGAGAAACAACAATCATGCATATGCAATGCAAATTCGCGCAAAGTAAACTAGTTGCTTGTCAAATTTGTCCTCGGGTAAGCTTCTTCACACGCTTTTTGGGCAGTTATCTTAACCGAGTTAGACAAGCCCTACGTGCAATTCAAAGTTAGACATGTTTTATATTACAATGCAATGCACATGACAACATAAGATCATCTTTTAGTGAAGTTACTTAGATCAAGGCAATTAAGTTCATTTCTTAGAGTGCAAAACCATGCCTCATCCAATGGTTTAGTGAAAATGTCCGCCAAGTTATCATACGTTCTCACTCCCTCAAAGGAAATGTCACCTTTGGCAATGTGATCTCTAAGGAAGTGATGACGGATGTCAATGTGCTTTGTGTGGGAGTGTTGAACCAGGTTGTTGGCAAGTTTTACCGCACTCTCATTGTCACACAACAAAGGCACCCTTTTTAAGTTAATTCCATAATGAAGTAGGGTTTGTTTCATGTAAAGAATTCGTGCACAACAAGCACCCGCGGCAATGTATTCCGCTTCGGTTGTTGACAAGGCAACACTATTTTGTTTCTTAGAGGACCAAGAAACTAGTGATCTTCCAAGCAAATGGCACCCTCCGGATGTGCTTTTTCGGTCAATCTTGCAACCGGCATAATCCGAATCGGAATAGCCGACAAGAGTAAAGTTAGCTCCTTTGGGATACCAAAGGCCAATGCTTGGGGTGTGCTTTATGTACCTAAGGATTCTTTTTACCGCAACTAAGTGAGGTTCCTTAGGGTTAGCTTGAAAGCGCGCACACATACACACACTAAACATGATGTCGGGCCTAGATGCGGTCAAGTACAACAAACTACCGATCATAGAACGATAGAGAGTTTGGTCAACTAATTTACCTCCCTCATCAAGGTCAAGGTGTCCATTGGTAGGCATGGGGGTCTTGATGGGCTTGCATTCCTTCCATTTTGAAGCGCTTGAGGAGGTCCTTCGTGTACTTCTCTTGCGACACGAACGTCCCCTCCCTCATTTGCTTGACTTGAAAGCCGAGGAAGAATATGAGCTCACCAATCATGGACATCTCAAACTCCTTGGACATCATATCATCAAATTCCTTGCAAAAATCTTCATTAGTCGAACCAAAGATAATATCATCAACATAAACTTGACAAATGAAGATATGCCCTTTGTGCTTCTTGGTGAATAGTGTGGTATCAATCAAGCCGATTTTGAAGCCCTTGTTGATGAGGAAGTCGCGGAGGCGCTCATACCAAGCCCGTGGGGCTTGCTTCAAGCCATATAGCGCCTTGGACAACCTATAAACATAATTTGGATATCTAGGGTCTTCAAAACCCGGTGGTTGCGAAACATAGACAAGTTCATTTATGAAGCCATTTAAAAATGCACTTTTCACATCCATTTGAAAGAGTTTTAGATTGTGATTAGATGCATATGCAAGTAGGATACGAATGGCCTCTAATCTTGCAACCGGGGCAAAAGTCTCCCCAAAATCCAAGTCTTCAACTTGGAGAACCCTTTTGCCACGAGCCTTGCCTTGTTTCTCATAATGTTGCCCTTGTCATCTTGCTTGTTGCGGAACACCCACTTGGTGCCTATGACTCTTGCTCCTTTTGGCTTCTCTTCAAGTGTCCAAACTTGATTGCGGGTGAAGTTGTTGAGTTCTTCATGCATGGCATTCACCCAATCCGGATCTTGAAGAGCTTCTTCTATGCTAGTAGGCTCAATGCAAGAGACAAACGAGTGATGTTCAATGAACTGAGCATGCCTTTGTGAGCGAGTCATTACCCCCCTTGAAGGACTCCCTATTATGAGATCTTGCGGATGAGCTTGTAGGAGTGGAGTAGATCTTCTATCAACTACTTGAGGCGGAGGTTGTGGAGCACCAACATCTTGTGCTTGTGCCTCAACTTCTTCTTGTGTGATGTGGGTGTCTTCATGTGGATCCACCCCATCTTGAGGCACATTTGATGAAGATGATTGATTGATCACTTGCACATCATCACCATCATCTTCGTCATCTTTAGGCTTGATGTCTCCGGTTGGCATGTTCTTCATGGCCTTCCTCAAGGGTTCATCACCTACATCATCAAGAATTTCATGCTCTCCTTGAGAGCCGTTAGATTCATCGAATTCCACATCATATGTTTCTTCAACAAGGCCGATGGCATTGTTGAATACTCTATATGCTTTGGACTTCAATGAGTAACCAACAAGAAAACCAATATCACAACGTCTTTGGAACTTCCCTATGTGTTGCCACTTCTTGTAGATGTAGCATTTGCAACCAAACACCCAGAAGTAGGAGACGTTCGGTTTCTTGCCAATGAGTAGCTCATAGGGGGTCTTCTTTAGTAACCGGTGAGCGAATAGGCGGTTGGATGCATAGCATGCGGTGTTGATTGCCTCCGCCCAAAACCTCTCCGGTGTGTTGTACTCATCAAGCATAGTCCTTGCAAGGGTGATCAATGTCCGGTTTTTTCTTTCAACTAAACCATTTTGTTGAGGGGTCTAGGTGGATGAGATTTCATGGTTGATCCTAACTTTATCACAATATACTTCAATGTTTGTGTTATCAAACTCTTTCCCATTGTCACTTTTAATCTTCTTGATCTTTACTTCAAATTCATTTTGTGCTCTCTTGGCAAACTTCTTGAAAGATGCGGCAACTTCGGTCTTGTTATGAAGAAAGAACACCCAAATATATCTTGAAAAGTCATCAACAATCACTAAGCAATAGAGCTTTCCACCAATACTTTCATAAGTTGCTGGCCCAAATAAATCCATGTGAAGTAGCTCTAATGGTCTTGAAGTTGACACAATTGCCTTGGATGGATATGTATTTGCCACTTGCTTCCGGCTTGGTAAGCACTACACAATTTGTCCTTCTCAAATACAACATCTTTGAATCCTCTCACCATCTCCTTATTCAATAGCTTCTTGAGTGTGCTTATCCCAACATGTGCAAGCCTTCTATGCCAAAGCCACCCAATAGATTGTTTGGTGAATAGACAAGTCTTCAAATTTGCATCTTCCGAGTTGAAGTCCACTAGATAGAGGTGATTGCACCGAAAACCCTTGAATATCACTTCATTGTCATCTTTCTTGAAAACAACCACTTCTTCACTTGTAAATAGGCATTGGAAGCCAAGATCACACAATTGACCAACGGATAGCAAGTTGAAGCTCAAAGAAGCAACTAGAAGCACATTTGATATGGAATGATCATTAGATATAGCCATTTTGCCAAGCCCTTGCACTTTGCTCTTGGAATTATCACCAAATGCTATCTTCCCTTGGTATTCTACATTCTCTTCAAGAGAGGTGAACATACGAGCATCACCGGTCATATGTTGAGTGCATCCACTATCAATTACCCAATGAGAGCCACCGGTCTTGTAGTTCACCTACACACAACAAATCAAGCTTGATGTTTAGGAACCCATACTTGAGAAGGGCTCCGGACTTTCTCAACCAAAGCTTTTGCCACCCACAATTGCCTAGGCCTATTCTTGTTAGGAGGACCTAGGAACATGACTTTCACTTTGCCCTTTGAATCTTTTCTAAGCATGTAGTGAGCATCAAAAGCAAAAGGCCTAGCATGCTTGGGCAAAGGTTGTGGTGGTGGTGTCTTGCACTCATGAGCAAAGTGACCTTCTTGTCCACATTCAAAGCATCTCTTAGGCTTGGGCTTGGGCTTGTTCTTTGCTTTGTTGAGGCGATTTTGAGCTCTAATGTTTTGCACCTTCTCACCCATGTAGCCCCCACTTCTATCAAACTTCATCACGGTGTTCATGAGGAGATCACTTTGGAGATATTGGCCTCTTGTGAATTTTTGCAAGCCCACAGTGAGATGACTCTTTTCTTGCTTTAATTTCTTGTTCTCTTCCAATAAGCTTGCAAGGTGACACTTCTCATTCTTGAGGATCTTGTTTTCTTCTCTAAGCGCCTCAACTTCATCATCTTGTTGCACCGTTTCAATGACAATGGTGTTGGTGGTTGATTGCTTCTCAAGCTTTTTCTTAAAGTTCTCATTCTCAATCTTGAGCTTCAAATAGTCATCATGGCAATCGCCACCACTACTTCCTTGCCTTTGCTACTAGCACCTTACTCAATGATCTCATCAATCAAGTCATCACATGATGTAGCTATGTCACACTTAACAACAAGATTAGGAGCATCATGTGTTTCATTTGAAAGCAAGTCATAAGCCATAGCAAGGTTGTCATGATTCACTTTCACTTGAGTATAGTCCTCTTTTAGCTTGTTGTAGCTAGTGGTGAGCTCAATGTGTATCCTCTCAAGTTTATCATGTTTTTCTTTGAGCTCTTTTATGTTGGCTTTGAGCTCCTTGAGCTTGGATGACACATTTTGATTTTCAACTCTAAGCTCATCACTAGCTTTAGTGAATTATTCATTTTGAGCTAAGAGATTGCCATTCTCAAGTTTTAGATTTTCTTTTTTCCTTGTTAGCTTTCTTATAACTTTGGTGTAGTCATTAAGCAAGCTAGCAAGTTCATCATAGATGGGTGAATCATATTCATTGTCACTATCACTACTCTCATCATCACTTTGTACCTTCTTGTCCTTAGCCATAAGGCAAAGGTGTGTTGGAGATGAGGGCGGTGATGGCGGTGGAGGAAGTGAAGTCCCAATCACAAGAGCGGCCACCTTCTCTTTTTCATCATCACTTTCTTCACCGGAGGAGCCACTAGAAGATTCAATGTCGGTAAGCCAATCACCAACAATGTAAGCCTTACCATTCTTATTGCTTTTGTGAAATTGCTTCTTCTTGAACTCTTTCTTCTTGAATGGTTTGGCCTTCTTCTTCTCATCTTCACTTTCATCACTTGAATCTTGCCTTTTGCCCTTGTTCTTGATCTTGAACTTGTCTTTCTTGGGCTTTGGGCATTGATGAGCAAGATGCCCAAGCTCTCCACAATTGTAGCAATCCATCTCGGAGATGGGCTTTCTCTTGCTACTAGTGAAGAACTTCTTCTTGTTGGAATCAAACTTGATTCCCTTGTTGTTGAGCTTCTTGAGCATCTTGGTGGTCTTCCTCACCATGAGAGCGATCTCCACATCATCATCATCATCATCATCATCATCACTTGTGGACTCAAGAGAAGAGTACTTTGCTAGAGCTTTGCCTTTCTTGTCGGCTTTGAGGGCCAAGTCTTTCTTTTCTTCCTTCTTTGATGATGAACCATCTTGAGGGATGATCTTCATATACATTTCATGAGCATTGATCTTCCCCAATATTTGAGTGGGTGTTGCACTTGAGAGATCCGTTTGATGTAGCACGGTCACAATGTGACCATACTTGTCGATTGGAAGAGCATTGAGGATCCTCCTTGCAACCTCGGCCGGTAAGATTTGTGTGAGCCCAAGGCCATTGACTTCCTCTACAATGATATTCAAACAAGAATACATGTCATTAGCACTTTCATTTGGAAGCATTTTGAAGGAATTGAGCTTGTCAATGATAAGGTAGTATCGTTCCTCACGCTCATTCTTAATTCCCTCATGGAGCACACAAAGATCCGACCATAGTGCATGGGCGTTCTTGTGGTTCTTTACACGGTTGAACACCTCTTTGTTAAGGCCTCTAAAGATGATGTTTCAAGCCTTAGCATTCCATTTCTCGTGTTCTTCCTCAACGGGTGTGAGGGTAGCGCCGGCTTTGGGAGTGGGGTACCCTTGTGTGGCGGCTTTGTGAACACCAAGGTCCACCGCCTCAATGTATGCCTCCATACGAATTTTCCAATAAGGAAAATCGTTACCGTCAAAGACGGGAGGGGGACCATCGTGACCCCGGACATCCTTTCTCTTGGCGGTTAAGCCAAAATAATAAGCAACAAAGCTCCGATACCAATTGAAAGGATCGAGGATGCCCAAGAGGGGGTGAATTGGGCAACTAATAATTTTTCGCAAATCAAATCAACCTATCGCTATTGCCCAATATCACCCACTTGTGTTTGTGTCAAGTTCTAATTCTAAAACAAGTTATGCAACCTAGAGCCGGGTCCTATCACAAGTATACTACTCTAGGAAAGTAAAGCACACAAGAGAGTACGGGAATGTAAATGAGTAAGAGAATGCAAGCCAAGTTTTTCCCGAGGTATCGGAGAGTCGGCACTCTCCACTAATCCTCGTTGGAGCACCCGCGCAAGGGTGTAGCTCCCCCTTGATCCTCGCAAGGACCAAGTGCTCTCTACGGGCTGATCCTTTGCCTCTCCGGCGCGGTGGATCGCCCACAACCGCTCACAAGCTTGGCTTGGGCCGCCCACAAGCTCTCTAAGCAGTCACCAAGCCTCCGATCGCCACCGAACCGTCTAGGTGATGCCGATCACCAAGAGTAACAAGCCTAGACTCTCACTTGACCAAGAACACGGTCAAAGAGGGTGATAGATGCACACAAGTCACTCTTGATCACACTCTAGAGAAGAAGCTCACAAGCAATGGAGTTCACTCAATCCTCACTAGGGCTCTTGCTATCTCTCAAAGTCACAAAGGTTTCTTCAGCTGTTAGAAGTGGCAACAGAGATAGAATGGAGGCAATGGTGAAGTATAAATACTCACCCTCTCCAAAACTAGCCGTTTCTCACTTTTCTACGTATCGTCGGACTGATCAAATGGCAACCGTCGGACCAAAGTCCACGGTCCGACTCTCACAAAAGCGTTGTGCAAGGTACTGTGTCAGAGGGGCGTCGAACCAACACCAAAGGTCCGATGACCCAGCGTCCGACGCTCGCACAGTGACCTGCAACGGCTACAACACGGGACATTAGTCCGACGCCCACCGTCGGACTAAGTCCGACGTTCAAAACTGTTCTTAGAACCTCTCTGCAAGTGTCGGACCCTACTAACGATTGGTCCGACGTTGCCACAACAACAGTCCGACGCTCACAGAATAACCCTCAGGCACCGTCGGACGCTCGCTGATGGTCCGACGCCCATTCCAGCAGCGTCTGACGGTCTCTGGTTCGCTGGGGTGCAACCAGAGACTGCCACGTGTCGTCGGACTGTGCACATTGGTCCGACGCCCATACTGCACAACAGTCCGATGCCTCTAAAATGATCAAAACTTCATCGAATCGAAAACTTTCCAAAACAAAGTTTGATCCTCTCTCTCAAGAGTCTCACTGGGCTGTCTCGAGCTATGTTGGACAAGTGTGCATCACATCTACACTCTCTAACCTTGCCCTAAGTCAAGCTACCCATCCAAACCCCTCTTAATAGTACGGTCAAAGTGAAAACAAAACCTAAGACTACTCCAGTGTCTCTCAACACCAAACGACACTTGGCACTAGCCTATCACCGTCTTGTCTTCCATCCTTTGAAAATCGAATCGATTTCCATCGCTAGGGGCTTGAACCTACTTGTTATTATGACCTAACCTCTAGGTTATCCTGTAAAACACACGTTAGTCATAATAACCTCTTTGTTGTCATTAATCACTGAAACCACTTGGGCCTAGATGCTTCACTTGACCTCCCTTGATCTTCTCTATCCCCTTGGGATTAATCTCTATGCCTTTATCGTGAATAATGAAACCCAAAAACTTTCCAGCCAATACACAAAAAAGCACATTTGAGTGGGTTCATCTTCAATCCATAACGGTGCATCCTCTCAAAAGCAAGAAGCAAATCAGCCAAATGAGATGAATGGGAGGCCAATTTGATAAAAAATCATCAATATAGACTTTCATGATCACACTAATCAAATCATGAAAGATCAAAGTCATAGCAACTTGATAGGTGGCACCTGCATTCTTCAGGCCAAATGTCATCACAACCCACTCGAAGAGACCAACAAAACCAGGATATATAGAAGACGTTTTGGACATGTCCTCTTTGGCCATAAAAATCTGATTGTAACCGGCATTACCATATATCAAGAAAACTATCCGGTGTCCTGAAGCATCATTGATAAGCATATCGGCTATAGGCATAGGATATTCATCTTTTAGTGTGGCTCTATTCAAATCTCTAAAATCAGTGTAGACCTTGATTGTTCCAAAATCTTTCTTCTCAACTGGCACAATATTAGCTAGAGACCCACTCTGCATACCTGCATGGCTGAATGAACCCCGCTTGTAACAGTTTTTCTGTTCCATCACCCTCTCCCATGCCCGTACGAGTTAGAGCATTATGTCTGGGAATGTTGTGGACTCCCAGTCCTAAGAAGAATTAGAATACGACTTCATCATTGAATAAATCTCCAAGCCTCCTATGCAAATATGAATTAAAGTAACAGATCCAAGCATGGTGGAGTTTGATTCTAAGTTGAATTGAAGTGCATGGCACATCATGACAGCTGCATAAATCACCGAGCCATAAGTCATCCAAATAACCGTGCAGAGCTATATAATCCGCTTGCAACGCACGGATACGTTTGCTAGCGATATTTATTTGCTAACTTTTAGAAATGAAAGCAATGGAGTTTTTTTGCTTGTCATGGATGGCCTTTAAGATTTCATGTCGGTCAATAATGTTGAACACTTTTTTGTTTCCAACTTAAGTTGTATTCTGTTGGACTGATGCCTCCTCGCTGAACATAATTGGTACTATGTTAGAATTAACAGCCAAATTGTGTTCTGAGGGAGGACTGGAGTAGTATGAATGAGACATATGGTCCACTATTGGCCCGGATAGTCACGTCCTTTCCTCATATAGCCACCTCGAAAATTGGTTTGGAAGAGATTTTACCGATGGCATAGACGGGTAGTTTTGTTGTACATGTACTACCTCCATTCGGAAGAAGATGCAATTTAGTTCTCTCCTTAGTCAAACTAAGGCTTGACTAAATTTAAATAAAAATATATTAATATTTATGACATCAGACATGTATATTATTAAAACTAGCACAATTGTCCGTGCGTTGCAACGGGTGTGGCAAGGGCAAAGACACGATTACTACGAATTTCACTGCTTTACGGTAACTCATAGTGTCACTGTACGTATAGATTTTTTTTATGTGGTTAAGACAATATTTTATATTGGTATATAAGCAGAAATATCTCAAATTCAGTTTTTTTTCGTGAGTTAAGTCCACAAACTATGAAATACTCCCTTCATTTCAAATTGTAGGTCATTCCAAGAAGATACTCGCTCTAGTATTTCTTGTCAGCCATTAAAGTTAGTTTGGGCAATACTAATAAGTAGAAAAAGTTTGTTCCCACATCACGCAAGGTGGTCCAGTCTGGTGGTAAGACTTTCACATTAGCAACGTAGAGACCACGGTTCGATCCCTGGTTTTGCCAGTATTTTTTACCACCTCCGATGATGTTGCTTCTCGCGGGATGCGCACAGGATTCAAGTCGTAGCTGTGCAGACTTATCCGTGACCGACGAAACCGGACACAGCCACAAGCGACCATCCGTGAGTGGGCCCACGGCAGAAAAAAAACAATGACCAAAATCTTCCCTCTTTAGTAATATATAGGTATAGATATATTTAACGAAGAATCCAATAATATTTATTTAGTGTCATGAATATTGATATTTTCATATATAAATTTGGTCAAACTCAAGATGTTTTGACCCGGTAGTATGCTAGAATTGCATCCTAAATAGTGAGATGTTTTTTGGCGTGTTTGTTACTTTGTCTGAACTTTTGCTTTGGACTTGTCAGGATTTTTAGCCGCAACTACAAATCGGACAATCAGTGGTTATTCGGGACGACGAGGGCACTGAGATGGACTAATGTGTCTTTCGCTCGCATGTTAGGGCGACCGCATGAAGGGAACGAAGTGGTGCTAGTCATGGGTTTGTGGATATACCTTGTTACCTGGTTGCCGGTTATTACACCTATGCTCATGGGCATTCTACAGGTGGCGTTCCTAATTGTTATGAGCAAGATGCAGCTACGAGGTGCTTCTCAGCAGACTAGCTGGTCCCAGCGATGCCAACGATTATTGCAGCTGTGGGCTGTCCTGATTGCTTTTATAATTTTGTATGCTCTCTGGTTAAGTCAGATTACGGATAATGAAGCATATCTGACTGTTCCCTATGGACCAAGGGCAGTCTACGGTAATGACAATGTGCCCCAATTTGAGCTTTTCGTCGTGTCAGGAGAGATGCTAATCATGGTGGCGGCGGCGTTGCTGCTTATTTCAAGACCCCCAATAATTGCCAAACTAACAAGTACTCCTTGGGGACGCATTTTACTATTTTTGTCCAAACTAATTTCAGCCGTCAGCTTGGCTTTTGGTTCAGTGTTGGTGCTTGTGCGGCCACCTCCATATAATTTTGGGACCAGCAGTAGTTTCATCATATCATTCGCAACAACGGTACTATCACTTGGCAGCCTACAAACACCGGCAGCAGAAAACTGTATTCCGGTTGTTGGCTGCTGGATCGACGCGACCCTGCACCTGTTATTCCTTTGGTATTTGGTTGAAGGTATCCCAATGCTGCGAATGCGTTACACTTTTATGGGTGTACAAATAGCTCTCATTTCATCCATTCTACCTGTAGTAGTTGTGCTACTGATTGAGAATTTGCAGATCCCAGCCGCTATTCTCCAGGTCATGCTCTCCTCTGTTCGATTTCACAGCCTGCACTCTGATTATCCTAAGGACAGTACTAGCCCAAACATGGAGCCAGCGATTGAATTCTTCTACGCGTTGGCAATATGCCAAGGTTGTTTCTACATCATAGCAAGCATCCTCGGACTCTTCTCCTTCTTTCCACGCAGAATGCTTGTCCGCCAGTCAAAACTAAGAGGTCAGCAGGGAGCAAAAGCCATCGACCTGTACTACGAGTCCGCCTACTCCAAATGCATGGAAACTGGCTTGTTTTCTCAAAGGAAGACGATGAGCCTCGCCAGTTTTGCCAAGGAGTCCCTAAGCTCCAGCTCAAGTGATTAGACATGGCTAGCCGGTGTGCTTATTCTTGGCAACCTCCTCCATGAACGCAGGACAAAAATCATCAGGTCCAAGGAGACATCGTCTACGTTGATTTGCATGCTCGGATGGGAATATACCAGGTTTAATGCTGCTAGGGTCATCGCCCACCTTGCTGACAGACTTACAATTGCTGAGATCCCAGGCATGTTGAAGTTGCTGTCTTCGCTCCTTGATGCTGGTAATGACCTACTAGCATATCAAGAAACTTCAGTGCAAATAGTTTCTTGTAATGGAGGAAATGCAGGTAGCCAACATACAGATGAGCAACTAGTGGGTGGGCATGCACAAGATAAACATGGAGGATGCTATTGGGTACACCGGTGTTGGCAGCGGATGAAAGACAAGTGGTCTATTTTGGAAGAGCTGCCCTTGACTCATCAGGACTCACTCCCCATACTGGGCATGGCAATTCTGGAGAAGCTTGCTCATGATCCTGACAATTGTGTAGAAATTGCCAAATCGACGTACCTCATTTCAAAGATTATAGGGCTTATAAGCTACACATCCCCCAGAGAAAGTGGCAACTATGAGCAGCAGCATGCGGTGATTTATGGATCGCTGAAGTTTGTGAGGAGGCTTGAGATCACCGGAGACAACATTGGGGCAGCACTTCGGCAGGAGCTGTGCAGCAACCCCTTTTTACTGAACAACCTCGAATGTGTCTTGGAGGACAGCGGCAGCAGCCCTGAGCTAATGAAGCTGGTGATTGACATCTTGACCAAGCTGGCCTTGGATGAGGACGCAAGGAAAGAGATTGGAAGCTGCAAGGTGACTATTTGCAAACTCATGCATGCATTTATTGGGAGGGACGATGGAGCAATAACCCATGCTTACTACGACAGTGGCCAGTCCCTGAGAATGGCTGCAGGGGAAGCACTTGCGAACCTTACAACCGAGAGCCCTGCAAATTGCTTGGTTATCTTGGAAGAAACAGGATATGAAATTATCATGGATCTCAAGAACAAGTTGTGTGAAGATGAGTACATATATGTTGCCGCAAGTCTATTGCAGAATATTTGTGCACAAGCCAAAGACAAACTGTGCCATCAAAATGCAAGCAACCACCTGTCATCTGCTTTCCCAATGGTGAGTCTCTCTATTGCTACTAGAAACTGTTTAGAATTTCGGCTTGTTCATTACTGTTATTGTCAATGAAGTTGCTGGCTTGAAATTTGAAGTATAACTTCTTACTGGAGCTTAGTGGTGAGCGTTCATACATAAATTATGGTGGTTTGTCATATATTTCATTTCGTTTTTTTTTTTTTTTGCCAATTTTAACTAAATGATCTTGAAATGGTCGTACGTTACTTGAAGTTTTTTATCACACCACCGTTCTTGCAGGTGATGGAAAATATAATGTCTGCGGAGGGAAAACACCTCGAGGTCCTAATCGGCCTCGCATCACAAATCTGTGACATGGTACCAGAATCATTTATCTGTAACCAGCCACAGTTACAAACCAATCGATCGAAGCTTGTTCAGAAGCTGGTTGGCACACTCAATTCCAACAGAAAACCAAATCCTGAATACCCGAGAATGAGAAGGGTCATAGTTGAGATGGTGATATCTATTCTGAAACTTTGTCCTCGCTATGCAATTATGTTGAGTGAAGGGGGGATGGTGGAAGCACTGTCTAAGGTAGAAATGACCCCATCAAAAGTGGAGAAGCACAAGGTCTTCTATGGCAACATAGGTGTTGTTTTGGAGAGTGTCCCATATCTATCTGCTTTGGTGGCCAGCTAGGTGCGCCATAGGCGCGCAGCAGCCAACTCCTCCCGAGGCCGCGCCATCTCTGCCAAGGGTCGAGTTCGTGCGGCGGGAGCCATGTGGTTATTTTTTCTTTCTTGGCCTGTGATATTTTTTTGACGTCTCTCGTCTGGGTACAGCTGTAGTCTCTGCTCATACACAAGCACACGCAGATCGAAGCCGCGTCCTTCCTGAGATCCCCGGAATCCTTAACTCTGTAGGCGACGGGCACGTCACATTTCCCATTGTGGCACGCATGAGAGGTAAGGATGAAAACGGAACGGAAATATTCCGAACCGAACCGCATCGTTTTCTATATTTAACCCGATCGATTTCGTATTTTCGGACAAATTCGAATTCGGTTCGAAATTCGGAATACTAAATTCGAAATCGGAGCGAAATCGGTTTAGGCCTTGTCCGACCGATTTCTACATTTCTACATTATATTCGGAATGTAACCGTTTTGTAAATTCGGTTCGGTTCAAACCGAATTTGGTTTGGCTGACGACGGCTGGGCCTGTGCGGCTGGCGGATCCGCTCCATGCTGTCCCTGGCGCTAGTGGCTGGCTGCCTGGCTCCCTCTCCCTGCTCCGGATTGGCTGCTGGATCAGCGATTCAGCGTGCGGCTGCATGCCTCCTCTTATGGCTATGTAGAAGCAGACAGATGGGATGGGAGTTACGGGAAGCGCGCGCTCTCTCTCTCTTATTTTTCATCACTTTTTCTCCTAATCACTGTTGGTCGGTATTCCGTATTAAATTTTCGTATACCGACCGTGTTTGACATAATTCCACTCGAAATGGTTCGTTTTCGAAATTTCGTATGTTCGTGTTCGTTTTCGTGTCCGGCTTTACCGTTTTCGCTTTCGCTTTCGTATTCAAATGTAGAAGTAGAAAACGGTTGAACAGTTTTTCGACCGTTTTCATCCCTAGTGAGAGGCAGATGACTGGAAACTATCCAGACGGAGACAGTTTTTATTTGGAGAGAAAAGCTCCAGGTAAGGGACGAGCGTCGAGCCTAGGACTCGAACACTGGTCGGCACGGAGCAAACCACCGGCTCCTGCCACTCGCGCTACGCGCGACCTGTGATTTTGATTTCTCTATAATTTGCGGAACGCAAGTGCTGGGCAGTTGCATCCTTCCCACATCCCAGCTTGAAAGCGGCAGCTATTGACTGCTGTCGAGCACGAAGTAGCAGGTGGCGGCCTTGGATTTTGGATGTCAGTCACGGTTTGACAATTGCAATGAAGAAAAGCAGTTGAAATCCAGACCCACATAGAAGATATAGCAGGAGGGGCATATAGATGGCAACGTGTAAAATCCCCGCGGCTACTAGCTTAAGATATCCATACCTGCAGAGCAAAAACTTGTGCTCACGCCCGCTATCCGCCATGGGTAGAAAGTCATGCCCGTGCCCGCTATCCGCGGATATCACATGTTCGTGGGCACACCCGTATACCCACAAAAATGAAGCAATAAAGCATCCAACCATATCTTAATAGCAAGTAAGAAATAATATATCAACAAATAAACATCTATATCTCAACATTGGATAAAGTATGATACATTGACCATACAAGAGTCATCAAAAGTCAACGCTAGTATATCTCAAGTCATCACAAATTAACATAAATATAAAGACATACAACCGTACAAGAGTCATTGGTGCGGGTCTTGAGGGTGTGGATATCATTTTTTCATGCCCGTGAGCAAATATCGATCAGGTTTAGAATCACATCCATGCCCGTGCCTGTGGGCACAAACATAAACCCGTATCCTTGCCCATCGGATTTACTATCCATGGGCACGCGAATATTTTGTGCCCATTGCCATCTTTAGAGGGGCACGCGTGAGGCCCAAACTGCGATTATTTTGGCCCATCAAAAGGTGAAAAAAAGCCATGTCTATTTTTGTGCTTAGCAACAAGGCCAAAAAAAAATCTAGATCATATTTTAATGTGATACACTCTTAATTATACACAGCTATATTATTACCGACATTTGCTTATATTTTAGATGTCGTTACAAAATAAATTATAGATCTCTAATTTTATAAAAAAGAAAAAAAAGTAAATAGTTTGTAACATTTTTTTCCTGTTGCAACGCACGGATAAATTTGCTAGTTATTATTAATAAGGCCCTGTTTAGATGCACTTTCAAATTTTAAAACGCCCGTCACATCGAATATTTGGACACATGCATGGAGCATTAAATGTAAATAAATCTTTTGCATGTTTACACAGTTATTACAAAACCCACGAGACGAATCTTTTGAGCTTATTTAGGCTATGATTGGACACTTATTGCAAAATTTTAGACGCTAAAGGGGCCCTAAGTTACATATACTCCCATTCCTCCCCTGCTCATCCTACTCCTCATGGCCACTGTGGCACTGTTGCCAGGGCCTCTGCCGCCTCCTCTCTGGCCTTCCTCTGCCTGTATTGTAATGTAATGTAACGCCGCCGCCTCCCCTACCTGCTCCACCTTCCGCACCTCCGCCACTCAGAGACAGAGAGTCGAGGATTGTGAGGGGATGGATCTAGCGGTGGGGCGGCCGGGGCTCAAGGCCCCCCTACCGCCGGCGAGCTCATGGAGCCCCCCGGGAGCCCCTCCTAAAGTTTCCACACCATTGCTGTCTTGAGAAGGAGGGGCTGCACACTGAGATCGGCATAAACACTTGTATGTTTAGCCTCCCCTGTAATATTTTCTAGATCCGTCCCTCTGCTCTGCCTTCTCCGCCTCTGCCGCTAGAAGAGGAGTCTCGTGACTCGTGAGGAAGAGAAAGTTAAAATATGCCCTGCAGGGAACCTAATCGTGGCGCGGGCGGCGGGCATCGAGTCGTGTCCCCCCATCCGCCTGCCTGATAGATACCGTGCTCGTCGACACTCCGCCATTGCCAACTAACGCTTGAGAGATTAGGGCGAGCTCATCGTAGCAGCGCGACCTCACTACACTACACCAGCAGGGCAGGGCGAGCTCGTAGCAGCGGCACCAAGGGCACAAGCCGAGGCTTGTGCAAGATCCGCGCGCATAATGGCATGTCGATAGATCCCTGATTGTTGCATTACATCATTTCACCACGTGCTTTTATTCACCAAATCATCTCATGTTAGTTAATTTACAGCAGCAGCAATCATCATGTGCATGTCATTCGCACAAGTAATTACTATATGGTGAGGACTGGCGGAAGGATGGCAGAGCTGCTCCCGAAAACCCAGGCCTTGGTGTCTGGGAAGAAGGCGACGGTTTCTAGGAGCTCGCCGCGGTCGCTGACACCGACCGGATAGGCCATGAGGTGGCCCGGGAGGTTGCCCTGGAACGTGTCACTCGCGTACATGTCCCAGTGCTGCTGTGCGACGCGGTTCAGTCGGCTCATGCAGTCAGAGCTCTCTGGGTTGAGGAGCGCGCCGCCGGCTGCCTGCGCCGCCGCGTGGCCGAGGTGCTCCCGCCACAGCGCGAGACGGAATTGGTGGACCTGCCCTCTGGCCCACCTGTTCAAGGTAACCCAGTAATAACCCGAGTAACTGGCGTACCTCTGCTCCGTGTACTCTGTAGCCACGTGCCGTGGCTGGTAGGCGCCTACCGCAATCTCCGAGTCCCTGCTGCCGTCCATGGAGCGCTGGTTGATGTTGGCGGATCCCACGATGATGTACTCGTCGTCAACTGCAAAACAAACAAACAAACAAACAATTAACCTGTAGTGTTTCATATAGAGGAGTATGTATCTATGCCGTTGAATTAATTGTACGTACCTATCATTGTATTGGCATGCACGTTGATCTTGAAACGCCTGGCCTGTTGCGCTCTGATGTAGTTGCTGTCGAGCTCGGGCCGCTCCTGGGGTGCGTACTCGCCAGGGCTGTAGGCCTCGCGATTGCCGAGGCAGAAGAAGCTGAGGTACTCCCTAGGGCTACCCTTCATGCCTTTGGCTTGCATCGCCAGCGCGACATCCCCGTACATCATCTCCATGGTCCGGCGCTGCCAGTCCAGGATGGACTGCGTGCGAGCGCTCTCCGGTTCGCCCTCGGGCCACATAGGCAGCACCACGTAAACCCTGAAAGGGTCGCCGGCCTTGATCTTGCTAGCGATCTTGAGCGACAGCTCTTTGGGGATGAGGTGAATCGCGCGCGCGTCGACGTTCTCCGTCTCCGTCTCCTCTTGCGGGAGCCACCAGTGGCTGCTCCCCAGGAAGCACTGGCTCTCAATATAGATGAAGTGCTTGGCGCGGCGGATTGCGTGGATGTACGCGTCCTGGATGCTGCGCTCCACAGCGCCGCCCTCCTCCCCCGTGACGACGAGCCCGCGCCGCGCGGCTTCTTCTCGGGCCTCCGGGAACCCGGCGACTGCGCTGCTATCGATGGATCGGAACACCTGCACGTTCCACGACTCGGCACTACTCTGATCATCCTCTTGCACGGCGGCCGACCTCCTCGGAAGCTCGACGAGCAGGCTGTCGCCGCCACCCTGCTTCCGCCACCGCTGCTCGAAGTTGTCGAGCACGTCCCTCGCTGCAGCGCCCTCGACACGGCAGTGGATGTCGTGCCACGGCTCTCTCGGCCCGCCCTTCAGGACGGATGCGCCGGGGAAGCTAGGCTGGTGGAAGTCATCGCGGTGCACGGTTCCGAGCGTTCCGAACAGCGGGTGCTCCGGAGTGTCATACCTGCCACCGCAGAGGTCGAGGCCACCGACGAAGCCCACCAGGCCACGGGGGCTGTCCACGACCACTGCCTTCTGGTGGTGTGCGTTCCCTCGGGGGCACAGTTGGTAGTGGACACCTGTGCCCCGGAAATAGACCGCCGTGCCCTCGCCGGCGCCGGCGCCGTGCGTGGACGCTAACACCAGCACAGCGACGTGCTCACCTGCCTTCTTCTTGAGCAGCTGGCCAAGCGTCTGCGCCGGCCTCCTCGGGTCACGCACTAGCGCAACGTCAGCGTCGATGGACCACCCGGCGATGTAGACAAGCCTCCGAGCGTTGGCAATGGCGTCGAAGACGTCCTCCCAGCACCTGCTACCAGCAGCTGGGACGACGGAAAGTGGCGTCGCCGTCGCGGAGGCGTGAGCGTCCTGGTAGAGCGTCACACTGCAGCCACGGTGCTGGCCGTAGAAGGTGCGCGGCACCCCCAGGTACGGCACCGGCGGCCGGCCGATGCCCTTGTCCCACCTGGACTCTGGGTCGGCCGATACGTCGGTGAACCGGACCTGCACGTGCACACTGTCCAGGCCATCGAGAGGTCTCCTCTTCGTGTCGCAGACGGGGAGCCATCGGTCCACCTGCTTGCCTCCGACGATGTCCTCGACGGGCAGGTAGGAGCGGCCAACAACCATCGCATCAACTGGGGGGGAGGGGGATGCAGCTGCTGGATCATTATCGGCTGCTCTAGCCTTGACGAGGGTGAACACGACCTCGACGGCGCTGTGCGCACAGTAGATGTGTAACGGCTCCTCCTTCCACTGCGGGTCATTCATCGCCGCGTCGATTGCGCGCGTCCGACCGACGCATAACTTGTCCATGCCAATGGTCGCGTAGAGGAGGCTGCTGCTGGCGCCTAGGTCTGTGGCCTTCCCGAATCTCTGCGAGCACATACAATTGCATTCATTTGGGCTGCTGCAACATTTAATTTGGAATGCCTTTGCTGTGATTTTTGTACGTTTAACCCCCTTTAAAAAGATATTTTAATTTTAATGTTAACCCTATATATGTACTTTTTTTTTTCTTCATTGGCAGCGCCAATGCTTATGGTGAGGCAGGAAGACTCACCCGCGTGGCCGCGCGCCACATGTATTGGCACAACTGACTTGCCCCACTGGCGACCAATGGCCTAGCCTACTAGACGCGGCGTGGGGCCCGCACTTTCACGCCAGCGCTTGTGGCGCGACTAGCTTGCTGCCGCGTCATTGCACCTGGCGTGGCAGGGGCGACATACAGAGCTGCACCCCCCTTTCCTTTACTCTTCATCCATACGAGCCCGACCTCCGGCGCCCACGACAGCCATCCTCTGCGCCATTCACAAATCTGGCCGTTTTTGCTTGGATTCGCTGTGGAAGTCGCCTCCGATCAAGCAGAATGTATTCCTCGCACTATTAGCTCTTCCTCGGTGGATTTCTTGGTATATTGGTTTGGTGGAAACCTAGGTATGGAATTGATTTTGAAATGCTCCTTTCATTTTAAATTTTAAGTCGATTTGGCTTTTTAATACATATCTTTTTGCTATGTATACTAGATACATAGTAAAAACTATATACCCAGAAAAGTTAAAATAACTTATAATTTAGAATGGATGAAGTATAAATGAATGTTATTTAATCTTATTGATCCGGAACACTTAGTACGAGGGTAGCGTATGTTTTGCGGACGATTTTGACTTGCAGAATTTGTTGCATATGCTATGATTTTAAAATACCGGATCACCATGTGGTAGGTGTAGGTAGTAATAATGCTATAATTTTTGTTTTGTTTATAATGGAAATGATGCATGTATTTGGTAACGGTTGATTTAGGGTGTATAGTTGCACGTATATGCTACATACATATTGAGTTACACTACTAAAATGGTGGGCTTCTCCTAATGTTTTGAATTAGTAGTAAAACACTATCACTACCTCTAGCACATGAGAATCGTACTAAGAGACATTTAGTAGGAAAAATTTGTACTAAATTTTAAATAGTAAAACACTAGGAGAAAGCCATATCACTAGAAGACTAAATTTCTAGTTGTGTTAACTATGCTTAATATTTTTGTATTTGAAGGTATTGAAAGAGGTTCAATGACGCTTAGGCTCACTAAAGATCGCCTTGCCTATCGCAGATGCTGTGTGGATGCCCCTGTTCCTCCCGCGTTCCCCGTACTGATGTGTGACTGTGGCCTCCCCGCTGCGGTGAAAGAATCTAGGCATCCTGACAGGGCCAGTCGAGCTTTCTACGAATGCTGTATAAAGCGAGTTTCTAGGGGACACCGGAGAATAGAGCCATGCTAGTTCTTTCTGTGGATCGAAAATTGTCCTTGCAATTTTTACTTCACAAAAAAAAAAACTTATCCCATCCACGGCGAACAATATTAATATCACTAAGGCTAGGCCAACTATCAAACAATTCCGCTTCTTCATTCATATTCTCAAACTCCCCATTTTTTTGACCCTTCCTACGTAAGACATGCACACTAAATGGTATATCTACAAAATTTGTACTTGTATTGCATCACATTTTCAAATACATCCCTAGCCATAGGTAAGGAACATCAACGTGGAAACTTGCACTGAGGAAACACGGAATCGACAGGGCTATATTTTGCTTGAGCTAGCGGGAGTGTTTTTTTCCCTAAAAAATTCAAGCCCAAATCACTGGATTTTCGCTCAAAATTGCTACGAGGAGTCGGCGGCGGCAGATGGGGGCTCTGCTCGGTGCCTTGGCGGAAGCGAGAATTGGGGGAGAGGGGGGGAGGAAGGGAGAGAGACGGAGAAGGAGGCTGTGTGGGACTTGAAAGTCACGCCCACTGCACTAGGCAAGGTGGTTTGGCAAGGTGGACCCCACGCCACGACCACGCTAGTGGGAGAGGCTGCATGGTAGGTACGCCGTGCCGGTACATGAAGTGCGGTGGTGTCTTCCTGCTGCGCCACCCGTGTTGGTATTGCCAAAATGATTAGAAATAAAAAATTTCACATGGATTAATTTACCTTCGGTCCGGTTTATATGGCATAGTCTGACATGGCATAGTCTCCTAAACTATACTTTGACCATTTATTTATGTTATGTTATGTTGTATTGTGTATGATTATAAACTCATGATTATTGGATAATCCATTAGGTTACAAATCTAATAGTATCAAGTTTGTATTACAAGAGTTAAGAAATATTAGCCAAATTATTAGTCAAAGTTTATAAAGTTTGACTGTTGACATATGTGAAATGCCTTAGAAAATGGACCTGAGGGAGTATCTTTTAAGAAAGGATTAAAAATAAAAATGGTTGCAACATCGATCACTATGATTTGTACTGCAAGAAGGATCAAGAATGGACAAGTGCATATATACGCGTGCATAACGGAGGTCAAAGTGTAATCAAACCTGGCAGGAGTAGATCAAGGGCAGCTTCTTCATCCATGTCAGGAAATTTCTCCTCAACAAATTCTGGCTCTGGCACAATACAAGTTCAGTTTTTCTCATCAAATTGCATGGCATAGTTTATGCTTTCCCTAGTGACCAATAAATTTTGTTTTGGGTATTAAATACATGGTATCAACTAATGAAAATGTTCTATATCAATTCTTTTTAAATAGTTAGATCAGATACAAGGAAACAATGTATATCTTTGCTAGCTGGGAAAGAACTTTGTAATATTATAATTTGCTAGTACTTTACAATATTATAATTTATTAGGTGTTTTACTTATCCTTCATAATAATAAGGTGTTAAAGTCGTTAGAGTTTAAGAGAACAGGGTCAAAGTAAACAATGGCACATATTTGTTACTGGATAGAGCAACATAATTCATGAGAATAAAATTTCAAATTCGTAATGATGCCAAAGGACTGCATATTGCTGTATATGCATTTAAGAAGAGTATAAAATACTATCGCTGTTGCTTGCTACATGCCCAATTAAATGTTGTAAATTACCGTATTGGTCACATCTATGTAGTAACGGAGGCACATGCTCTAATCATTAACTTAGAGCAACTTCACTAGATTGAGAAAACCCTTCTTCTTTTTTTCTATATTCTTGTAAAAAGGAGATTGAGGGAGAAAAAGAGAGTTCCAGTAGATCTCTTTTTCAATCCCCTTTCCCCAATTTTTTTTTCTTAATTGAGAAAACCTTAGGAGGCATTCAATTAAGCACAGTATAGGTACATTTTAACGATATAATATAATACATATAGAAGCAAAGTGGCCAGGAAGAGATTCCACTACCCGAAAAGCATCTGTCTTCGGTGTCCGGTTCCAAACCGACATCAATTTAGAGCAAATGTCTTTGTTATTTTTATTAGACCATATACTAACATAAGACCCTATTTAAATTTAAACAAAATACAAGTTTATGTGAGTATTTGGAGTTTCTTTTAGATTCATGTGTTCATTTCATACTAAAAAAAAAATCTGCATAGCACATTAATAAATATTCTTAGAAAAATAGACTCTTCCAAAAATCCCAGAAAGTTTAGAACAGCAATTAGATACTTGTAGTCTTTATAGAAAATGATTTAGAATTTTTTAGCAGCGTTGAAATGTTAGAAAATCTATAATCCAGTAAAATGGAAAATTTTATGAGTTGGAAATCGATAATGACGAGGGGTTTATTAGCGTCCTTCAGCCATGTACGGTTTAGTGAGGATTGGAGGAGATTGAAAGGGATTAAATCTCCTATAATTCAAAATTATCACTGCCCCCTCAATCCTCTTTGATCAATCCCCTCCAATCCCCTTGGGGAGGGGATTAATCGAACAAGGCCTTCATAGTTTCAGGACAATTACTAGAGATTGTGGCCTAGAACTGACACTGATAATGTTAACAATGTCTGTTTTTGGTGAACCAACACTGATAGTCCTGCGCATATAATTGCAGTTTTGTGGTAGCATGCATAGACATTGTCTGGTTTGGGAATGCTGTGAACTTAGTGAAGGTGGGGAATCTAATTCCGTGATACAGAAAAAGGTAGATGGATGTTTTATAAAATGCCAAATGAGAGAGAAGCTAGGTACATGAACACAAAAGCATCAATAAACCATGTGAGCGGCCAGGAAGAGCAGGGAGATCAAAACTGCGACCTTGCTAGCAGCAGGTTTGGGATGCGCGTCAGACGTCACTGACAACTTGGCCTCCAGAATCTTGGCATCTATCACGCCGTGCAGCAACCTCTTCGCGCCAGCTGCTCCCTGGTCCATTGCTCACTCACTTGTTGCGATTATTTCGCAATCTCTGGTGTTAACTTTTTAGGCTCGTGTGTGTATGTGTCCCTTTTGCAATTTCTACCTGGTCGAACGCTGCCCTGGATGTGTGTCTATATAGGCGACGTAGGTGCAGTGATTTGGCCAGCATTCCATCCTTCTTAAGCTCAGTTGATAGGAATTTTGCTCACGCAGAGTTTTGCAGCAAGGGATAGGAAGGGGCAGAAGTAGAATCGCAGCAAGGGATACCGAGTCGCACAAGGGAAGCGAAGAATAGACAGCTCGGGGCCAATGTGGCAGGGGCGGGCACAGCAGAGGTGCCTAGTGTACAAATGTAATGCTAATAATTTTGATAAAAAAATTCAGTTATTTATATATGAGATTTTTTACTGTGCTCGGCAGGAATCACGGGTTCCTCCAATTAAAACTATTTGTGGCAGGTGTTAAACAAAAATCGTAATTAAGGGTAGTTTAGTACTTTCTCTACGGTAATGATTCTCAACTCCAATCTAATTCCAGACATTGCTCCGTGTCGTGCCTGCTTCGCGAGATCTGCTCTGTGCCCTTTCCTTCGTAGGCTAGAACGCGCCGCCGTCACCAGTTGCAGAGCAGAGGAGCGCGCTCCCTCCTTCCTTCTCCGCCTCAGCTGAGCCAAGTAGCCCGTAAAATTGATTCGCTGCCTCCCTACTCGCCAGCTCGCCGCTCCTAGGTTGCCGACTTGCTGCATGCCGTTGGGCCCCTGCTCCCGCCAGCAGGGTCCACGCCCAGCGAGCGCCAATGGGGGCCTCGCGCTCGGGAGCCCTCGCACATGCTACCGATTCGCCGACGCCTGGTCCTTGCGTTGTCGCCCGTCTCGCCGCGTCCAAGTTCGCTGGATTGCTGCCTCCCAATTCGTCGACTCGCCGCCAATCGGGTCGGCGCCGTCCTCACCAGCACGCGTTTCCCTAGAGTGACCGCGCGCCTCGCCGGTTAGCGGACGCCCGCCCGCCTCGCCGCGTCCAAGTTCGCCGGCTCGTCGCCTCCCAGTTCGTTGCCTCGCCGCCAATCGGTCATTGCGGAGACGTGCGCCGAGGAAGGGAATTGCGATAAGAAAAAGGAGAAGCTGAGATGACAAGCAACTTTTTTTTAATTCGGAGAATGTTTTGATTCTGAGAAGCAGCTTCTAGGATGTCAAAGTACCCTTATATCCTCCAAAATTATTTAGAGCTAGTTCCAGACCCACGTATTTCTTGGTTTCGGTCCACGACTTAAGTTCTTCCCATCTGATTCCTCATATTTTTAAACCATCCGATCTAATGAAACGGACGGCTCCTATTATTCCCAAGCGCTATAAAATTTCTCTTTATATATACTAGTGTTAGTTAAAAAATCCTCCACAAGAAAAATTTAAAATCATTTATGAGGTTGTACTGACATGATGTTATGCTAATTGCAGTTCTATATATGACGTATGCATGCAGTCATGCAAGGCAATAAATTATTGAAGAATAAATTATGTTGAATCAGAAACTGAGAAAAATCCATAAAACACAAGAGCCATGAATTTGCATAGTAATCCATATTCTGAAATTATATCAATTATCCACCAAGTATAAATCCTCCATTTGCATATGCAGGATGGGGAACAACCAATAAACTACACTTTTTAGTGTTAACAGTCTGATAAAGCCCTTGTAGCAGGTAACCTCTTAATGGGCCACAAATATTATTTGGGCTATTTTGTTTTCCTGGCTCATTATTTTTTTTAGATTTTTTTTGGCCCATACAATTTTTTTATTTGATTGCATCCCACACAATTTAGCCCATACAACTTTTCTGTTCCATCACCCTCAACCATGCCGTACGAGTTACAGCATTGCGTTTGGGGATGGTGTGGACTCCCGATCTCCAAGAGTGCTCCACATTTTTCTCCCTAAATCATGTAGTTTTACAATTCCCAAAAAGATATTAGGAGAAGAAAAAAAGACCATCTCCAAGAGTTTCCCATAAATAGCTTCAAAAAAATCAAATTTGGGTTCACATCCATTGTTTTTTTTTTCTGGGTCGTTTTTTTCTTTCTCGCGCGACTTCACGTGTCGCGGCCCTTTCTCTCGCCGCCACCGCAACTCTCAGCCGCCGCCGCCGCTTCAACCCTCAGCCGCCGTATACTTGCAATAGTACGTCTAGGCATGTACTCGTACACCAGCATGGGATGGTCGTCCTGCTTGCAGAAGCCCGCCAACTTGACCAGGTGCGGATGGCTCAGCATCCCGAGGTACACCACCTCCGCCTGCAGACGAAGCCCTTGTAGACGGGGCCGAACCCGCCCTCGCCGAGGAAGTTGGTGCTGGAGAAGTTCTTGGTGGCGGCCTTGAGCTCGTCCAGCGTGAAGGCGTGCAGCTTGGCTGTCTCCAGCTTCCGCGACAGGTCCTGCAGCGACAGCCACCGCAGGTTCGCCGTGCTCAGCCGCTGCAGCGTCAGCTTCCTGCCGGGGTGCCTGCTCTCCACCAGCGACCAGCCGCGCTGCTGCCGCAGACCGCCGGCCCCTGCGCCAAGGAGAGACGACGCACCGCGGGAAAGAGGAAACGACGCGGGAGAAGGATATCCGCGCGTATTTTTGCGCGCAATCACGGTGAATTTGTGAAGTGCCGGAAGATATATGCGAAACTATTGGAGGCTAGCTTTTCTCCTTTTTTCCAAATTCTATGGATGGGGAAGGGATATGGGGCACTTTTGGAGATGCTCTAAGAAGAATTAGAATACGACTTCATCATTGAATAAATCTCCAAGCCTCCTATGCATATATGAATTAAAGCAACACATCCAAGCACGGTGGAGTTTGATTCTAAGTTGAATTGAAGTGCATGGCGCGTCATGACAGTAGCATAAATCACCGAGCCATAAGTCATCCAAATAACCATTCAGAGCTATATAATCCACTGCAATGCACGGATACATTTGCTAGTGATATTCATTTGCTAACTTTTAGAAATCAAAGCAATGGAGCTTTTTTAGCTTGTCATGGATAGCCTTTAAGATTTCATGTTGGTCAATAATATTGAACAATTTTTGTTTCCGACTTAAGTTGTATTCTCTTGGACTGATGCCTCCTCGTTGAAGAGGTCCGAAGCTAGAACTCTTCCAATATACTCCCTCCGTATCGGAAAAGGAAGTCGTTTTGGACAATATTTTGGTCTAACATTGGGAATATAAATCATGAATAACTTTTAAATTATTGAGTTTGGAAATATGAAAACTATATAAATAGATTTGTCTTCAAATATACTTTTATAAAAGTATGCATATATCACTTTTCAATAAATATTTTTATAAAAATATGAAGTCAAAGTCATGATTTGAAGACCGTATCGTTGTCCTAAACGACTTCTAAATCCGATATGGAGGGAGTATATATATATTCTTTTTTATTTTGCAAAAGTTGGTCTAATTGGTGATGGTTTGACTTGGTACTATGCTAGAATTAACAGCCAAATTGTGTTCTGAGGGAGGACTGGAGTAGTATGAATGAGACATATGGTTCTGTCCACTATTGGCCCGGATAGTCACATCCTTTCCTCATATAGCCACCTCGAAAATTGGTTTGGGTGAGATTTAACAGCCGGCATAGACAGGTAGTTTTGTTGTACATGTACTACCTCCATTCGGAAGATGATGCAAGTCTAGTTCTCTCTCCTTAGTCAAACTAAGGCTTGACTAAATTAAATTTAAATAAAAATATATTAATATTTATGACATCAGATGAGTATACTATTAAAATATATTTAATGAAGAATCAATAATATTTATTTAGAATCATGAATATTGATATTTTCATATATAAATTTAGTCAAACTTAAGATGTTTTGACCTGGTACTATACTAGAATTGCATCCTGAGTAGTGACATGTTTTTTGGCGTGTGTTTGTTACTTTGTCTGCACTTTTGCTTTGCACTTGTCAGGATTTTTTAGCCGCAACTACAAATCGGACAATCGGTGGTTGTTTGGGACGACGAGGGCACTGAGATAATGTGTCTTTCGTTCGCATGTTAGGGCGACCGCATCAAGGGAACGAAGTGGTGCTAGTCATGGGTTTGTGGATATACCTTGTTACCTGGTTGCCGGTTATTACTATTACACCTATGTTCATGGACATTCTACATGTGGCGTTGCTAATTGTTATGAGCAAGATGCAGCTACGAGGTGCTTCTCAGCAAACTAGCTGGTCCCAGCGATGCCAACGATTATTGCAGCTGTGGGCTGTCCTGATTGCTTTTATAATTTTGTATGCTCTCTGGTTAAGTCAGGCTGCGGATAATGAAACATCATATCTGACTGTTGTTCCCTATGGACCAAGGGCAGTCTACGGTAATTACAATGCGCCCCAATTTGAGCTTTTCGTCGTGTCAGGAGAGATGCTAATCATGGTGGCGGCGGCGTTGCTGCTTATTTCAAGACCCCGAATAATTGCCAAACTAACAAGTACTCCTTGGGGACGCATTTTACTATTTTTGTCCAAATTAATTTCAGCCGTCAGCTTGGCTTTTGGTTCAGTGGTGGTGCTTGTGCGGCCACCTTCATATAATTTTGGGACCAGCAGTAGTTTCATCATATCATTCGCAACAACGGTACTATCACTTGGCAGCCTACAGACACCGGCAGCAGAAAACTGTAGTCCGGTTGTTGGCTGCTGGATCGACGCGACCCTGCACCTGTTATTCCTTTGGTATTTGGTTGAAGGTATCCCAATGCTGCGCATACGTTACACTTTTATGGGTGTACAAATAGCTCTCATTTCATCCATTCTACCTGTAGTAGTTGTGCTACTGATTGAGAATTCGCAGATCCCAGCCGCTATTCTCCAGGTCATGCTCTCCTCTGTTCGATTTCACAGCCTGCACTCTGATTATCCTAAGGACAGTACTAGCCCAAACATGGAGCCAGCGATTGAATTCTTCTACGCGCTGGCAATATGCCAAGGTTGTTTCTACATCATAGCAAGCATCCTCGGACTCTTCTCCTTCTTTCCACGCAGAATGCTTGTCCGCCAGTCAAAACTAAGAGGTCAGCAGGGAGCAAAAGCCATAGACCTGTACTACGAGTCCGCCTACTCCAAATGCATGGAAACTGGCTTGTTTTCTCGAAGGAAGACGATGAGCCTCGCCAGTTTTGCCAAGGAGTCCCTAAACTCCAGCTCAAGTGATGAGATATGGCTAGCCGGTGTGCTTATTCTTGGCAACCTCCTCCATGAACGCAGGACAAAAATCATCAGGTCCAAGGAGACATCGTCTACGTTGATTTGCATGCTCGGATGGGAATATACCAGGCTTAATGCTGCTAGGGTCACCGGTGTTGGCAGCGGATGAAAGACAAGTGGTCTATTTTGGAAGAGCTGCCCTTGACTCATCAGGACTCACTCCCCATACTGGGCATGGCAATTCTGGAGAAGCTTGCTCATGATCCTGACAATTGTGTAGAAATTGCCAAATCGACCTACCTCATTTCAAAGATTATAGGGCTTATAAGCTACACATCCCCCAGAGAAAGTGGCAACTATGAGCAGCAGCATGCGGTGATTTGTGGATCGCTGAAGTTTGTGAGGAGGCTTGCGATCACCGGAGACAACATTGGGGCAGCACTTCGGCAAGAGCTGTGCAGCAACCCCTTTTTACTGAACAACCTCGAATGTGTCTTGGAGGACAGCCGCAGCAGCCCTGAGCTAATGAAGCTGGTGATTGACATCTTGACCAAGCTGGCCTTGGGTGAGGACGCAAGGAAAGAGATTGGAAGCTGCAAGGTGACTATTTGCAAACTCATGCATGCATTTATTGGGAGGGACGATGGAGCAATAACCCATGCTTACTACGACAGTGGTCAGTCCCTGAGAATGGCTGCAGGGGAAGCACTTGCGAACCTTACAACCGAGAGCCCTGCAAATTGCTTGGTTATCTTGGAAGAAACAGGATATGAAATTATCATGGATCTCAAGAACAAGTTGTGTGAAGATGAGTACATATATGTTGCCGCAAGTCTATTGCAGAATATTTGTGCGCAAGCCAAAGACAAACTGTGCCATCAAAATGCAAGCAACCACCTGTCGTCTGCTTTCCCAATGGTGAGTCTCTCTATTGCTACTAGAAACTGTTTAGAATTTCGGCTTGTTCATTACTGTTATTGTCAATGAAGTTGCTGGCTTGAAATTTGAAGTATAACTTCTTACTGGAGCTTAGTGGTGAGCGTTCATACATAAATTATGGTGGTTTGTCATATATTTCATTTCGTTTTTTTTTTTACCAATTTTAACTAAATGATCTTGAAATGGTCGTACGTTACTTGAAGTTTTTTATCACACCACCGTTCTTGCAGGTGATGGAAAATATAATGTCTGCGGAGGGAAAACACCTCGAGGTCCTAATCGGCCTCGCATCACAAATATGTGACATGGTACCAGAATCATTTATCTGTAACCAGCCACAGTTACAAACCAATCGATCGGAGCTTGTTCAGAAGCTGGTTGGCACACTCAATTCCAACAGAAAACCAAATCCTGAATACCCCAGAATGAGAAGGGTCATAGTTGAGATGGTGATATCTATTCTGAAACTTTGTCCTCGCTATGCAATTATGTTGAGTGAAGGGGGGATGGTGGAAGCACTGTCTAAGGTAGAAATGACCCCGTCAAAAGTGGAGAAGCACAAGGTCTTCTATGGCAACATAGGTGTTGTTTTGGAGAGTGGCCCATCTCTATCTGCTTTGGTGGCCACAGCAAAAGTGTTAATTCATTCTGCAGCTCCAAATATTGCACTTAACAAGACGACCATGCATAACAAGATGGGTTGAATATTCATTTGCTGTATCGTTAATCTGCATGCATATTGTGACTATTTGGTTGTGTGTGTGTTGTTGCCTAGAAGTTGTGGATTGTGAGACCATGGATTTCTTAATCTTATCTCATTCGGAATATTACTTCACTCTTGAATATCAAAAAACTGATACATAATAATATTACTTTGTATTATTTGTGGTGATGAAGCGTGAGAATCCCTAGACTTTCTTATATCATAAGAGCTTAAAAGTATGTTCAGGGACATTCATTTAAACAAGCAGCAACAACTAGGATTGATCCCACTTGTCAATGTCTAACTCATAGGCCCCACATGTTAGGAGCCCAACTGAAAAAAAAAAAAAAACTCAGTTCTTCTTCCTCCGGCCAGTGCGTGCGAGGGCACGACTAGGAGGGGTGTGGGACAGCGGGGGACGGTGTGGCCTAGGACAGCGCGGCCAGTGCATACCGCCAGCAAGCGCGGGGCACAGCCGCCGGTGCTCATGCACACGGTGGCAGGTTGTGAGCCACGACGAAGGAAGAGGTAGAAAATGCGATGGCGGAGGAAGAGAAAAATAGAAACAAACTGGTACCTTGTGTAAACAAGTGACAGTCGTGGGTGATTTTCCTCAATTCCGTCAAACTCAGCTTGGTGGAGTACCCTTCGTAACGCTTCCTAACGCCTCAAAAAATTAAGGGGATTAGGACAAAAAAATGTGGCAATGTTATATTTGTATTTTTTTTCCGTCGAGGGTAGAACGGTAAGTTCCCAATAAAATCATGAAATATATATATGATATTTGTTTTAACAAGTTGATCCAATCACTTGTTTACAGATCCTCCATTACAGAGTAAGTGCATGTCTTGTATTTTGAGAAGTTAACGAATCTCAAGTTTAACCAAACATATGAAAATGTATTAATATTTGTGATACCAATAAGCATCAGTAGACTAATCATGCCATATTTGTATAGTGAACCTGTTTGGATATGAAAATGTGATGCTCTTTTTTTATAAAACTAATCAGACTTTTTTTGCGAGGAATAAAACTAGCCGAACTTAGAAATTAGTTGAATTCTCGAACTACGAGGCATTTCTATGATTTTGGGATGGAGCGACTAAAATTAACAGCTTTCAATATTCTGATATCGTGCTGTTGCACTAGTACATAAAACCTTAGCACTAGGCGGTTCTAAAGCCATTTCTACATGCGTTTTTTAGAACCGCCTGTGCTAAGGGCCTGTAGAAATGAACCATTTCTGTAGGCGGTTGGATGTGAACCGTCAGCACAAATCGATTTGTACCGGTGGTTCACATAAGAAACCGACTGTACAAATCTTTTTGCGAAAATCAGGTTTTAAAAATTTTAAAACAAAAAAATTAAATCCGGGAAGGGACCCACCGGCCAGCGCCCGCCTGTCTCCGTCGCAAGCGCGGCCGCGGGGTTCGAACCCGCGACCTCCCCCTCGCGTGTAACCTATTCTAACCACTCCACCCAACACTCACATGTGTCCAAGTTGTATTAGGTTCGTCACATAATGTTACGCAACCGATAGAAAATTGACTGTTTCAGGCACTAAACGAAGTCAAATGAAAAAGTTGTCAACTACAAAGTTGTATAACTTTTCGAGATCTACAACTTTTCTGTAGACAGTTTTTCCATCCGAGAGCTTTTTCAAAAAGTCAATTCAAATTTTAAACTTTTATGTAGACAGTTTTTTCATTTGAAGTCATTCGAAAAATCGAATTTTTAAAATTGGCACCGATTTCTACAGGCGGTTCGTTAAGAAAACCGCCTGTAAAAATGCCCCTATTTGTACAGGCAATTTTCTTAAGGAACCACCTGTAGAAATCGATTTCACAGACGGTTCTAAATCTGTCCCCACCGTTTTATTTTTACTGACGCACGTTAATTAAATCCGCCTGTAAAAATAAATTCATGGTGTCAACATAGAGTTTTTGTGTACTAGTGTTAGATTGGGTGTAGTAAGCACAAGATATTTCTATATGAATTTTCACTAGCATTACTAGAATGCAGACTAATCAAATTAAAAATGGAGCGAAATAGAGATCATTAGAAACATTATGAGTTCTCACTACTGCCAGTAATCTGTGTTCAACTGTTCATCCCTGAGGACGTGCATCTATCAAAAGAAGCAAATAAAGGAGCAGAATCACGGAGCCTTGTCCGCTGCTCCATGCTGCTTATTGTAGATTAAAACTGTAAAGCGCATTGTTCTAACTTGCTGAGGAGGTTAATTGGTCCGTGGCTCGGTGTTGCTTTGCATTCTATACACGTACTCTGAACCTCTGCTTGTCTGGCATCCTTTTCCGGGGCAGCACAGGAACGTAACAATGGCTGCACCGGCAGGCGTCCGTGGCCCCGGCGAGGTTTCTGTCCGAATTTCTGCTGCGGCTGCACAAGCTGCAGCAGGCGGCGGTGCCGAGCTGCAGCACAGGGAGCGGACGCTCAACAGTTTTGTGCGTGTTGTTGCCTTCGGGGAGTGGGCGGGAAACGCCTTCGGTGCGCTGTCCTTCCTCTGGGCGACCGGCGTCTTGCTTGGTGGCTAATTCTGCTCCGATCTGCAACCACTCGATTTCTGGTCTGCCATGGTGATCATCTTCATAGAAGCCTTCAGGTATGTTACGTGTTGCTGATTATTCATTATTCATCGTCAGTTTTTTCCTTTTTTTCATTATTTGCCGTCATCATCTACTTCTTCTCCAAGGAGAAGGCCTATTATTATACATCAATATGAACATATGCACGACAAACACGCCAAATAGTAACCCCTAGATTCTGAGATAAATTTGGAAAAATACATACATTCACGTCAAATCGAAGGTTCGTCCGAATGGACAAGTTCCAAAAGAAAGCTAACCAAACTCAGATCGTGGCAGAAAGCCTATATATTTAGCTGATATATATATATATATATATATATATATATATAAATAGAATTTATAAAGAGTATATATAGTTAACAACCTAAAATACTGCCATCTATCCCGACCAATATATATATATAGATATGGTTCTATAATGGTAATAGTGTATTTGCATTTTAATTTCATTCACATAGAATAATACTTATGCATCACATTTGGGATTTATTGCAATTTATGTTTGTATTTACTCAATATTTAAAATGGGGCAATATATGTATATATACACTAAATTGAAAATAGAAAAGGAGAAAGAGAGTTAGGCCAGCCATTCGTTTCGGCCAGCCGGGTCGCTAAGTCAGCCCAAAGCCAGCCCGACCTTCCTCTCCTCACCTCACCGCGCGCGGCCCACGTTGCGGCTCGGCAGCGCGCGCGCGACCGGCACACACACGCTCGCGCTCGCTGCCAACCCGACCCCGCCTGTCAGCAGCTCTCCGCCCCCCCCACTGTTCTTCTTCCTCACGAAGGCGACGCGCCTGCCGGGGGTGTCGCGCGAATGGCGTGACCCCGGTCCCACAGCCGACAGCATGGCAGAGCCCTGACCCCACTGTCCCCCTCCTGTTTCCCCCTTTCTTGGCCGCCAAGCGAACCCGCGCCCATCCGGAGCCCTAGATCCACTCGAGCCACGGCCCTTCGATCGGTCGAGCGCAATCAGGACCGTTCGCCATTGGAGCTGGCCAAGCTCGCCTATAAATTGGAGCACCCCGAAGCCTTACCCTCATTTCCCCTCGCCGCCACCGCAGCACAGACCGGCACACTGCACCAAACCGAGAGAGAGAGCGTAGGAGAAGGGCGGAGCAGAGGAGGAGAAGCTGCCGGAGCGCCGCCGCCGCGGGGCACGCCGGAGCCGGACACGGAAGAGAAGCCCGAGCTGCGGACGAGGAGCGGCACGGCACTGCGATCGCTCTGCACGGCTCCGACTCGCCACTGCACCGCCATCCTAGCTTCACCGACACCACGGTGAGCCATCGCACGCCATGTCCGAATCTTGCCCTGCTTTTGCCATGGCGTTCCACCCTCGGGACGCGCAGGCACGAGCCTTTACCGGCTCGGGAAGATCACCTGCACCATGCACTCATTCGACCGGCCGAAACCCCCGAAGTACAAGCATGCTAGACCGAGAACGCAGCACGACGCGTTCTCGGCGGAGCGCGCTCACCACCGACGCGTTCCGACGCCGAATCACCCGTTCCGAGCAATCCGTCTAGCAACCGTATAGGTTAGAGCGTCGTGGAGCACCGCCACGACCCCCTTGAGCTAGCTACGCGGATCTAAGCGCTAGAGGAAGCCTGAATCGCCCTGGCCGCGTGCGCCGCGACCTTACCGGAGCGCCGCCGCGAGCCGTCGCCAAAAGAAGGTCATGCCATGGCTAAAGTTCGCCACCAGAGTGTTGTATGCTTCTCTGGCCTCACCAATTTGATAAGACCGCATTTGATTGAACCAATACTTGGTCGTAGCCGCGATGCCGCCTTCCGCCGTCGTCGGCGACACGCCGCCGCCACAACCGAGCACCTTGGAAAGCTCGGTAGCCAAAATTGGTAGTTAGTATACCATCGCCATAGACCCTGGACGCGTATACATCTCCTAGAAGACCTCCTTAGCCCCGCCGGAACCTCACCGTCGCGACGACATCGCCGCCGACAGGTTCCGCCTCGCCTAAGATCCGTTCCGAGTACCCCCGGTCGTCTCGCGCTGCGGAGAAAGGCCGCCGAGGTTCGCCAAGTCTGCCTCGGCACCGCCGCTAGATAGCCGAGCCCCGAATCACGACTGTCGCATTGGCTACGTGCGCCTCCACCTCGTCGGAGAACCGCCGTATGCCGAGGGAGAGAAGGAGGCCATACCACGACTCTAACCCGCCACCATCTGGTCGGACGACTGCCTGAGCACGCCGAATGGGGAAAGCCGAGCCCTGTCTTGCCGAAATATGGTCATCGCCGCCCTGTCATCGTCCGCCGCACCGGAGAGACACCGCCGCCTTGAACAGACGCCCTGGAACCCTGCTAGCACCGAATCTCCGATTCGCCCGAGCCTCCCCAGAAGAGCTCGGGAGAGCAGCACCCTCGGCGCACCAAATCTCCGATTCGCCCGAGCCTCCCCAGGAGAGCTCGGGAGAGCAGCCCCTTCGGCGCCCAAATTTCCGATTCGCCCGAGCCCCACCGGGAGAGCTCGGGAAAGCAGCCCCCTCGGCGCCCAAATGTCCGATTCGCCCGAGCCTCCGCAGGAGACCTCGGGAGAACGGCACCCTCGGGCGCCCAAATTTCTGATTCGCCCGAGCCTCCGCGGGAGACCTCGGGAGAACGGCACCCTCGGGCGCACCAAATCTCCGATTCGCCCGAGCCTCCCCGGGAGAGCTCGGGAGAGCGGCACCCTCGGCGCCCCGAATCTCCGATTCGCCCGAGCCCCGCCGAGCTAAACCGAGCTACGCCGAGCCCCGCCGAGCTACCCCCGACCACCGCCGAGCTCCGCCGAGCTACCCCCAACCACAGCCGAGCTACCCCCGACCACCGCCGAGCCACGCTGAGCTACACCAACTCCGGCAACTCTCTGGGAACCAGCATCGAACACCTGGTGGGCGACCATCGGGTCTGTGTTCTGTTGAGGCGCCACTTGCCGCACTACTGGACCCGCGCGCCACATGGACCAATCCCGAGCTGCCCCTGATTAACCAACCAGTTTTCTCATTTTCAGAAAATAGGATAATCTTCGGAAATTCATAACTTATTCATACGAAGTTCAAAAATTACGCACCATATATCAAAATTCTCAGAAAAATGAGATCTACAATCTAAGGCTGTGTTTGTGTGCATTTGGCTCTTTATTTTATTGGATTTTTCTGAAATACTCTATAGGAGTCGCTGACGCGACTATTTCGTGTTCGATTTCAGAGCCGGAGGAGGATCTGACTAAGGAAGACGACCACGAGTACTTCCAAGAGCTAGGAGACGACTACGAAGGTGCCACGTCCCACTAAATCCTTAGATCCTATTTACGCATTGCAAATGACATTGTTGCTATTGCTTTATGATTACGTATGGATTGGTTGCATGGTAGTATATTTGAATTCCCTGCCTTGATAAGACTTTACCTGCTATCCGCTGTTAGGTTAGCTGCTGCTTAATTTACTGTTACTCTTCCACTACTTTCTACTTGCTATATGCTATGTGGTGGAATTGGGACGGTGTATAACTGATTATAACCACTGGGAGAGAGTGCTGCGTGCGTCTTGGGTGCGTGGTAAGGGTTGATGTCGACCAAGTGGGATGTGAGACGAGCCCATGGGGCAAGTCGTGCCGGGGGTGCAACCTGGGCATCCCCAAGCGAGATACCTGTGGCGGGTAAAGTTGTTGCGGAGGTTCCGGGTGGGATAGCCTTGGTGGTTTGAAGCCCGTGGACGGAGGTGCTGTGATAGCACGGGGAGAGTATCCCCTAAGTGGAGATGCCTGCTTGGTCAAACTTAGGATGGACTAGTTTCAGGTTCATGGGAATCCTTTTCTACTCACTCGCTTCTGATGGGCGGGAGACGGCTGGACTACTTGGTAGGACGGTGCCACTACTGCTAGGTTGAAAGGTGATAAGGGTGGGCGGAGACGGTCGATGGGTTCCCGTTCCGTTCTAGATGCACAGTACCACTGGATGGGCCCGGTACTGTGTCTCCGAGTCTCAGCATAACGGTGTAGGATCCGGAATATCCCAGGGCTGAGTGGTAGGGTGGCATCGACCTAGGCAAGCAAGCACCCGGAATTCTGCCTAGGTGTTTGCGCAACACCTATGATGGCTAATCTTGTGGGTAGTGAAACCTCTGCAGAGTGTACGGTTGATCGATCGATACATATGCCAACCTGTTGGCTATGAACCTTTCCTATGAAGCTTCTACTAGTGTAGTGAGTGTTCTCTTCTTTCCCTGGATGACATTTTTCCGGCAGTGTACCCGTTGTGGTAGTGTGCCGCTGAGATAGGCCCGAGAGGGAGTTGGGCCTATCGAATGAGAGTGAGGTGTGGGTATGTGAGGTGTGGTGATGGGAAAAGGGATGATGGTGTTAACTGGTGATAAAACTTGACTAATTAAACATTGATTACAGCTGCATAGGAAAACCTCAGCCTATAGGTCTGCTTGTATAGCCTTTCCACTTTCCACAAAGCAAATGCTGCATAGGTGGGCTCCGTGGCCAGTACAAATCGTACTGATAAATTTGCTGTCAGGTGACGAGAATGAGTACGACTTCGAGGGAGATGATGACGAGGAATAGGGTCACGTGCTACACTCAAGTTGGCCGTGAAGGATGAATCGCTTCCGCATCTTCTAAAGCTTCTCTGATTGTTGATTCCGCCAGTGTGGCGATGTAATAAATATTTATGTAAGACTTAATTACCGTTGTATGGATCCTGGTGTCAACTGAGATATGGGTAATTTCATGGATTGTCCCAAGCAATCTGTTGAATTACAATTCGAGCATGCGGATTTCCCTTCGCGGAAATCGAGGTCGTTTCATATAGATGCTACGTACTTTATACGTTCATGTACTTGCGCATTTTGATTCTCCCTATCTGTCTAACTTAGCAGAGACAAGAGAATATTATGGCCGTTGTCCGTTGTGTTCTTCTATTCCATCTAGGTTGACAACAGCTTGATGCCACCTATATCCCGAGACTGTCTTTTTAGCCTCATGATCCTGTGTTGGGCCAAAATTGGCCACGGCCCATAAGTGGACTGTGATTTTTTTGGGCCTGATGAATGTAACCTGAAAAATGAGGTTTTCACAGGTTTTGGCTAGTTTGTTGTTTCTTATACCTTTTTCTTTTCTTCGTGTGAGATTATTGCTTTGCAACACAAATATTGCTAACATTTTTCTTTTTAGACCAAAGACCTTTTTCTTCTTATATCAAAACCATAAACACAAGTTCGCTCAACTAGTAGCTACTTCCTCCGTCCCTAGATAACTGTCATTCTCGCTTCCTAAAAAATCAAATATATTCAACTTTGACCGAATATATACAAGAAAATATTAATACCTACAATAAATAATTAGTATCAGTAAATATTCATAATAAACTTATTTAGAGATAAAATAATATTAATATTTTTAATAAATCTAGTTAAACTTAAAAAATTTTGATAACGCGCTTCCCATAGCGACAATTAATAAGGGACATATAGAGTACCTTACAGGTAGTGGCGGGGGAAAGGAGGGCAGAAGGGGGCTCGGCACGCCCTAATAGTCTACACTCCCCATGATACACCTCCTTAGTTAGTTACTTAATGCTTTAGTTGGCTAGCTAATGATGCTATTTATATTTAAAATTCTTTTAATGCATTTTATGTAGTAAATAACTATCATTTTATCTATCTCTGTTGTTTCTTTTGCTATTTATAGATATAATATATAGTTCAGCCTCATAGTAGGTTCTCCAATTAGCTTTGTTATTAAACGTAATTGTTCTGTTTCCTCTCCCTCTCAATCAAATAGCATTTTTATAAGTTTTTGTACTAGAAAATTTGTACTATCAGTGTTCACTAGCAAATGGTCTCCACTTTAGGTATCTGGTAGACAATTTTTTTCTTTTTATAATTTAGAATTGGTCTTCTTGTTACCTTCTCTGTTCATGTTATTACCACGATTCCTTTTTTCTAAACTAAGAATTAGACCTAAGGCTAGTTAATTTTGTTTCTTTTTCTCTGCAATATTTAGTATTTTTTTAGTTTTAAGATTGGGCAATGCTATGGTACAACCATTACCTCTTAGGAGGTAATATTTCAAATGAATTTGAGCCATTGATTTATTTAGACTTTATGAATTAGTTAAATAGATAATTAACTAAAAAAAGAAAAAAGATCTGCAAATCCATAGTCCCGGGATATACGGAAGCTGACCTTCCTTTATTCACGCACACAAGAGGCACGGAGGCGAGATTCTATCTTCCTTTCCTCCTTTTTCCTATTCTTTTGGTTGCCCTCACGTTGAAGAATTTTTATGCATCTCATAAATCTTTTGATGAAGATACATCTAGCTAAATTCTTACATGCACGTATTATGAGTTTATGTATCTATAGGAGGACCAGTAGTGCTTCCATTCATTTTAGAAGCTTATTTATTTTATCATGTACTGCAACACATAAATAAGATCTGGATAAAATTAAACAACATACATACATGATCAAAATGTATAAACTTGTCACGTTACAAGCCTTTTTATCATGTACTGCAACACATAAATAAGATCTAGATAAAATTAAACAACATACGTACATGATCAAAATGTATAAACATGTCACGTTACAAGCCTCAAATATGTCACGTTTGAATTAAAGTTTTCCAAATAAAAAGTTACAACTTCCTGACATGCATACAAACAAATCTATTAGGTGCATGCAAACAAATCTAAAAAAAAGAATTTTCATATCCTAAATGTTCCTTTTTTATCTTATTTTATAAAATAAATAATAAATAAAGATGTATTTAAGATATTACCTCCTAAGAGGTAAGATCTGATCGTGACCGTCCGATCGAATTAAATGAACGGCTCACAGTCATTTGGAGGTACCGTAGCAATTCTCTTTAAGATTTCTTTTTCTTTTTTATTGTTACACAAACCAACGCTGAGCGACCACGCAGCCTCGTCTGGCCTCGTCAACGAGCAAGAGGTTTTTTGTTTATACAAAAAAGAAACAATATAATTTTTAGATATATATTTCTGCGTTTCTAAAAGTTTCTGCCATGTATGTAATTCCTAATGTATGATTCTTGTAAGTTTGAACAGCCCCCAGTGTCTAAATTCTGGCTCCTGCAGACGACAGCAGACAAAGAAACATATTTCCTGTGCCACTCAACCCTGGGTGTTAACAGTTAGCACTGAGAGAAAACCAAAAAGAAACTAACATAGCCCGATTACAAGCATAAGAGACTAGCATAAAGCTAAACAAAGAAGATCAAAGACACATCAGGTCTTCAACATCTTGAGAGACCGTCCTTCAGTTTTGCTAGTAAAATTTCCATGGTCTCGAGTTGCCTGTATTCACCATTGCCTTCTAATCTTATAAGCAACCTTTTTAGGATTTTTTTTAACAAATGATATTAGTGAACACAGTCATCCCTAGTCTTCCAAAGCCCAAGTTTGTTCCTGCAAAGATGGATGTTCTCCACCAGTATAAATTCCCATCAAGCATGGCCATAAACCTTTGCGCAAAATCACCTCTATCTGCTAGACTTAAGGTCCAATTTTGACGTCTCTAACCCAGCACCAAGCAAAAAGTTTCAAGGGACATTTGAAGTGGAGATAATCAATGGCCGCCAAATTGCCACACAGTTTACATTCTTTAGGGCCATCCTAGTTCTTTTTTTGACCAGTCAGTATGTACCCTATCATGTGCTATATCCATAAAAAGATTTGAGTTTCTACTTTCTAAACAAACAGCTACATCATCTCCCTGCTAACAGAAACGACCTCGATTTCCACGAAGGGAAATCCACAGGCTCGAATTGTAATTCAACAGATTGCTTGGAACAATCCATGAAATTACCCATATCTCAGTTGCCACCAGGATCCATACAACGGTAATTAAGTCTTACATAAATATTTATTACATCGCCACACTGGCGGAATCAACAATCAGAGAAGCTTTAGAAGATGCGGAAGCGATTCATCCTTCACGGCCAACTTGAGTGTAGCACGTGACCCTATTCCTCGTCATCATCTCCCTCGAAGTCGTACTCATTCTCGTCACCTGACAACAAATTTATCAGTACGATTTGTACTGGCCACGGAGCCCACCTATGCAGCATTTGCTTTGTGGAAAGTGGATGCAAGGCTATACAAGCAGACCTATAGGCTGAGGTTTTCCTATGCAGCTGTAATCAATGTTTAATTAGTCAAGTTTTATCACCAGTTAACACCATCATCCCTTTTCCCATCACCACACCTCACATACCCACACCTCACTCTCATTCGACAGGGCCCAACTCCCTCTCGGGCCTATCTCAGCGGCACACTACCACAACGGGTACACTGCCGGAAAAAATGTCATCCAGGGGGAGAAGAGAACACTCACTACACTAGTAGAAGCTTCACAGGAAAGGTCCATAGCCAACAGGTTGGCATATGTATCGATCGATCAACCGTACACTCTGCAGAGGTTTCACTACCCACAAGATTAGCCATCATAGGTGTTGCGCAAACACCTAGGCAGAATTCCGGGTGCTTGCTTGCCTAGGTCGATGCCACCCTACCACTCAGCCCTGGGATATTCCGGATCCTACACCGTTATGCTGAGACTGGGAGACACAGTACCGGGCCCATCCAGTGGTACTGTGCATCTAGAACGGAACGGGAACCCATCGACCGTCTCCGCCCACCCTTATCACCTCTCAACCTAGCAGTAGTGGCACCGTCCTACCAAGTAGTCCAGCCGTCTCCCGCCCATCAGAAGCGAGTGAGTAGAAAAGGATTCCCATGAACCTGAAACTAGTCCATCCTAGGTTTGACCAAGCAGGCATCTCCACTTAGGGGATACTCTCCCCGTGCTATCACAGCACCTCCGTCCACGGGCTTCAAACCACCAAGGCTATCCCACCCGGAACCTCCTCAACAACTTTACCCGCCACAGGTATCTCGCTTGGGGATGCCCAGTTGCACCCCCGG
>JAHLJS010000053.1:90000-110699 GCA_038502445.1 Eremochloa ophiuroides | reverse complement strand
AGATGGCAGGGGCGGCGGGCGCCTGAGCTAGGCCGGCGGCGGTGATAGTTAGCGGCTCGGCTTGGCGCTGTGCTCCGGCGGTTGTGGCTCGTGGCCCGTGTAGCGCGGCCGGAGCAAGAGCGAGAGCAGAGTAGGGCGGGTCGCGGCGTCCATGGCATGCGCAGGGTGGCGGACGGCGGCGCGCTTGGTTCCGGTGCGTTCGTGGCGTTGGCGAGGTCCTCGACTTCGGCACGGCGGCCCGGTTGGCAGAGCGCAGCGCGGCGTGCGGTTTCGTCGGCCGGACGGGGCAACGGCGGCTCCGGTCATCCAGAGCAGAGCAGAGCACAGCGCGGCGCACTGTGGGTGGCTCAGCTCCGGTAAGGCAGCGTCCGCGGCCGGACTTGTGTCTGCGCGTGCGTGGCGGCGTTCTGCACAGCTGCTTTCGCGGCTCGGGGCATCCTCGCCCGTGGCCTGCGGTAGCTGGGCGGCGGCAGGGCCGGCCATGGCTCCAGCACGGTGGTCACAGCTTGCGCGGGTGTTCGGCCTCCGGTAGCTGGGCGGCGGCAGTGCAGGCCATGGCTCCAGCGCGGTGGCCTCAGCTCCGAGCAACTCAGTGTCGGCGAGTTTGCGGTGGGCGAGCTCAGGCTCGGCTCGTCGACCTCGTCGAAGCAACCAGTGTTGCAGGGCTCGTGCTCATCCTTCAGGCTTCGTGGCTCGAGCTTCGTTGATGTCCCGGACGGCGAGCTCGACCGCCCTTTTATAGGCGCGAGTAAGGCGGTTCGGCACAGCAAGGCGGTGGAGATATTTGCTGGCAAGGTTAGCGGATACAGTGGCGCTGCAGTAGGGCGGTGCCGGCAAGGTCAGCCGTCGTACTGTGGCCTGGTCGTCGCCACAGGTACTGCGTTGACGCTGCGTGGGCGTGCTCGGGGGAGGAGACGACCGAGGGAGGCTGTGTTGCCGCTGATATTTTGGCCGGTGGAGGAGATCAGCGAGGAGATATTTTCCGGCAAGGTCAGCGAGCTCACTGTTGAGCAGTCGTCGGCACAGCTCCGGCGTTGACGCAGAGCAGAGGATGGAGGTGGAAGGAGAAGCTTACAGGCGGGGCCCGCCTGTAAGTGAGAGGAAGAGAATGAGCCCACGTTCTCATTTCCATTTTTAAGAAATGACTTTCTATTTCCCAGAAAATAACAGTTAAACTAAAGCACAATTTGAATAGGTTTTAAATTGGAAACCCAAAGGGGAAAGGATTTAGTATAATTCAAGGAAGAGGTCAAGGAATGTTTTCAAGGAATAATATCAAGGGATTATTTGAGGAGAGAAATAAGTCAAGGGAGGAGGATAGGAAATTCAAGGAACGTTTTTGGTGCCTCAAATAAATTCCAGAAAACAAATAAATAGCCAAACAAACATGCAGGCAGTCAACAATCATTCAGACAACATCGCACATCATTCAGAAGTGCAGTGAGAAGACATATGGTGTATTTTTAATGCAAGGTTTTCGAAAAAGGTTTTTCGAAAACAGTTTTTGTGGAAAATAAATAAAGTTAATTTTTAGTTTGTTGGAAAATTTAAAAAAGTTCAAATTTTTAGTGGAATTTAAGATGATGGAAAATACGGATGTTACAAATCTACCCCACTTAGAAGAATCTCGTCCTCGAGATTCAAGCAGATTAGAGAAGAGAGGGAGCGACCTAGAAAGAAAGAAATAGAGAGGGAGAAATGCGAGCTCCAATTTGTCTTGCTGAACTTGTTCCTTGAGAGTTCTCCGATCTTCCTTTCGGTGTGACATCGACCCTATTGTAGAGAAATTATATTCGCCGCTTATGACTTGTGTTTAATCCTTGGGTCGCATGCTTTTGATATTAACCATTTTTATTCTTCGGTTGCGGAGCTACCCCACTTATATGAATTAATCTTCCAATATTCTATAATCCTTGTTCCTGAATCCATAAGTTGCTAGAGATGACTTCATCTTCTAGTGCACATTTCTTTTTCCGAGTTGTAGAGCTACCTTTCTTAGGTGGCTTAAGCCTCTATAATTCACCCCTTTATGTTGATTTATTGCCTATTAAATCCCCGATTTATGGTGTCGATACCCTTGTTTGGTTCTTTTGAGCAACAATCACAGTATCTTTCGGATTCCACTTCTCGTCATACTTGGGATTCTATTTCTCATCCAGAGATATTCACTTTGCATAATTAATTGTCTTCATTTGCTACTACCCTTCTCGAGGTTAAATTTTAAGCCTTATGGGCTAGGGTCTACCCCACTTAGAAAATTTATCCTTAAATTTTCTAAGATTTTCCTCTTATTATTATTCCCCGAGTTAATTATTCTTTCTTGGTACGATTCAGCATACCCTTGTATCGTTTCGACGAAAGGCACACGAGTTTCTTCAAACCACGAACTTGGCACCACTTCTTGGGTACAATGGAAGGATAATAATTAGGGGGGAAAGCAGAGAAGATGAACACTAGGTTACAGTTACATCTCCCTAGGGAGCAACTATTCTACTTCGTCGGAACGACACGGCTTCATTCCTGGGCACTTGTGGTTCTTCCATGGAGGCGGGACGCGGATCTTCTTCTTCTCTTGGTTCCGGTGACGAGGTAGGCGTCCTTCAGTTGCTGGATGTGACGGTCTTCGGCTTCCTTCAAGGCTTCTCATAAGGTAGTGGGGCCGCATTACAAGGATGTAACAAAACTATCGTCCTATCAAAACGGGGAGTAGGGTGGCAAAGATGACTTTGGAGAGTTCTTCCTCATCTAGACACATCCTGGGAGGATCGGCTTCTGCTTCTAACAATGTACGCCTTCTTATTGTTGTTGTTTTTCTTCGGCAGTCTTCTGCTTGTAGCCCTCATTTTCTGGCTTTTCTTGAATTCTTGGACACGTCGGCACTTGAATGTGGGGTTTAGGTGGCGGAAATTTGGTGTTGAGTGTGGGTTTCTTGGGTGTGAAGGGGTAGCTGAGGGGGCGTTTTATAGGCGCTCGATGGCGGGGTTCAGAGGGGTGGTGCACGCCATCATCGACGGCATCGAGCGGGTATCGCGGGGTTGCAGTAGTGGCACTGTGCGGCGTCGTGGGGCGGTGGTGCGCGGCGCAGGCTGTGTCGGCGGTGAGTTGATGGGTAGTAACATGTCGGGAGCTTTGGCTGTGTATGTCGAGAGCGGTCGGTGGCTTTTGCAGTACTTGTCGGGAAAAAGGGGTGTGGTGATGTGACTCTTGTTGAGACTGATTGAAAGTGTGGTCAGTGTCCTTTGTTGGTGTATGCCATAAAATGGGGTGATGTGAGCCTTTGAATGCACCTTCATGTAGCAGTAGTATGGACCAACCATTTTTTTCTTCTTTTTCCTTCAATAATTGGGATGGGATGGATCTCAAAAATATTTCTAATGCCAACATTTTCGTTGGGGTATTTTCTCAAGCTCTCTAATTCAAAAGGTAGTTGCTGACATTGATATCTCTTTTTGATTCATGATGGGTAGCTCAATATTTCTCATGGTGTAGCGGGGTGTAGGTGCATTTAGCTTGTTGAAAGGCTTCGGCTGTAGTGGTGCAAGTAGTACTCGGTAGTTGCTCTCTTACTTTTTCTTGTCTTTTTGAAATTATCCTCAATTTTTTTGTCTTTGAAATACCTAGTAGTTGTCTTCCATTGGTTTCTGCTTTCTCCAGAAATATACCAAATAGTTGTCTTCCTTTGTAACTTTGTCCAGAAATATCTTCTTCATAGAATGAGGTAGGAGGGAAGAGCACAAGGGATAAAAAGATCTATAGGAAGAGGTTGGGGAAGAAAGCACAAGGTGGGAAGAGAGATTTGTGGGGATAGTTGTAACCAAAGAAACAAGAGGTAAGGAATGAAAAAAGCAAATACAAGAATCGATTTTCGCATGAAACTTACCTTTGGGGGTATATCTTGTACACGATTTCTCGTGTAAGACTTAATCTTCATACCATCCTATATATACTACTCGTTAATTTTGAAGGGGATGAGAACAGAGTGAAGCTGTTTTTCAAATAGAAGGTCAAGGAAAAGGTGAGAGACAAGGTTATAAGCAAAGATTTTTGAAAATAGTTTCTGAAAAATACGTTCTAATCTAACGTCCATGCTAAGGTTTCGTCCTACAGTCCAAGTATGGCTCTGATACCACCCTGTCGGGCCCCTACTTTTGGGGTCCACTGTACATCCGTATCAGTCCCTGGATCAGTAGCTGATACGAACAAGTTAAACAAGATTGATATCAAAATAACCATACTTTTATTACTAACGTGGAAAACACATTTACAAGGTTTATATTTACAAAGATGGGCCATTGGCCTACAACAAACATCAGAGTCTAACACAGCGTTCCTACAACATCGTGGTTCCATTCCTACAGGCAACTTGGAGTGCAGACGTAAACCTCAGTCTTCAGCTCATTCTTGTGATCCATCACTTGTAGTCTCTCTTGCTTGAATCTCCTTGGTCGCAGTGGCATATCTCTATCCTTAGGTATGACCTTGTAGATCCATCCATGCGCGAATTCCATCCTGGTGTGTACTCCTGCTGTTCCATCCTCGCGTAAATTCTGCAGCTGCATCCTTGCGTATGCTTCCATGCTAAATCCCTGAGAACATAGTATCGAGTGGGTTGAGTACATAAAGTACTCAGCAAGCCTAACAGGGAGGAAATGAAAGGTGAAAAGGGAAGGTAGGAGTACAGGGCATAGGTGGTGAATGATAGGAGTAAAGTTATAATGTATATATGAAATTAAGGTTTGGGCCCTAGGAGAGCATTAACCCTTCTCGCTAGTTCCCGGGTTAGTTATTATCATCAGTCATCAGAATTCATACCTTTTATTATGTTTATCCCTACACATAAGTGACCTCATCCCGGCGGTTGCCCATGACCAAGGACGTGGCTATTCGAATAGGATTTGGTAAACTCTGCAGAGATGTACAAATTTCCCCACATGATAGTCCAATCCCGTCCGTAGCTAGCGGTAAGGGGTTGTGAGGGGTTGGCACCTTCCCCAGCGGAGATCCGCAAGGTAGCACTAGTAAATTGCTCTTGTCATTGAGTTACCTTACTCGTGATAGGTTCTTGTGGCGCTCATTTGTTGAGCTTGACATTGGTAGTCAATTAGCCACCGAACCACCGAGTATTGGTCGACACAACGAGGACATAGCGTGTCGGTAAACACGTAAACCTCGGGGGATAAATTCGTGTTCATCTTTGTGTTGATCTTGGACCATCACCTTCGTGTGTATTGGTATTCATTCTGGTGATTGGCTATCTACTCTACTTCGTCGAGATATAACATCACTACACCTTCTCCTTTACTTTGTTTACTTACTTGTGTAGTGGTAGTGTTACTAATTTGCTCACCTAGGAGTAAATAGCTTCCAACTTAGGCTACCTTGTGTGTGAACCTAGAGACTTAACTTAGAACGATTAGGAAGGCTTGCATTTTGAGTAGTCTAGCGCAAAACTCGCTTCGCCATTTGTTATACTTGGTCAAGTGTTGTTTGTAGATTTTTAATTAGGCTATTCACCTCCCTCTAGCCTCCTCGAACCTTTCAGCGCACCCCGACCTTCTTTAGCCGCTTGAACACGGTGGACACCTTGCTTTTGTCCATCGGCGTGGTGGCTCCCTCCACCTGCAAATTACGCACGACGAGACCATGTCCATGAGGTGACTCTGGCGACTGCCGGCGTCGGTCAGATGAAAGGATGGACAACACGCTTAAGACGAAGGGATATGGGAGTGGATCAAACTGCTAGATCTTCCGGTTCCATGGTTTCTGATCCATTTATCCCAATCCTACATCCAATATTAGAATGGATCTCCCACTTGATTTTATTTTATGGTTCCGTGGTTCAATGAATCTTCGTCACGGCACTGGTTAATTCAGGCCCTGGGCTTGAACACCGAGCCCACCTAGGCCCTCGCCAGTCAAGAAGCAACGACCCTCATCTCCAATGGACAACAAGAAGAACAACCGGTAGCGCTCCTGCCATGAATCAAACATATAGCATTTAAGGTTCCTTGTAACAGCTAGTGCCGCTAACCAATTGCGTTAGTGTTCGATCCCATTCCGACTGTTGAAACCAAACAGCACCATACATATGCCTTCAACTTCAACCTGAAGGACCAGATAGGCCACCCAGAGGGTGTGTGAATAGGAACCTCAAATTTCTATTGAAATACTCAGGCATTGTCCCAAGTTCATCCCAAAAAGCAAAACGCGAAGCAGAGTAATCCACGAGCCAACTAATAGCTTGGTATCTTTGGCAATGACCGAGGGAAACAGTAGGATTCACAAACTCATGGCCGAGCAGACTGGAGAACCAAAAGAGTGACCGAGTAGAGCAATTTGAATCCTTCAACCTACATTGAGAGAAGCAAGGGAAGCAACCCTAAATAGCCAAGCCAAGTGGTGATAACAATACTTAGAAACGATCCTTGCGTCGTTGGAAAGCCAACGCAAAAATTGGATCGCAAATAAGTGCTCAAACGCGCAAGAAACAGACAAAAGATAAGCAAGGGAAGCAACCCTAAATACCCAAGCCAAGTGGTGATAACAATACTTAGAAACGATCCTTGCGTCGCTGGAAAGCCAACGCAAAAATTGGATCGCAAATAAGTGCTCAAACGCGCAAGAAACAGACAAAAGAGCGCAAAAACAGAGCACCGGACGCTGGTTTCTGTAGCAACATACGTAATGTAGCAGCATCTGCTGGTACTATTCACGCACTGCGCTGCAGCACCGGACGCACTGTAGTAGCATCTGGTGTTGCTGATCACGGGACGCACCGGGCGCGGCAACGATACTATTCACACGTCCGGTCACAGTTGCACTATAGCACTATGCACTGCAGCACCGGGTGCTCTGTAGCAGCGGGCGGTGGTACTGTAGCAGCATCTGGTGCTACTAGAGTAGTTTCCCGAAAATCACAAAAATGGACCGATCTCCGTTTCAACTCCGATTGACCCCAAATTTTGTGGGAAGGCTCTCTACGTAGCTACAAGGTTACTCCATGAAAATCATCGCCTTCCATGCCTAACAAGTTCAGCAATCGAAGGAAAACCAATGAAAACAAAAAGAGGACAGCAAAAGAAAACTTGTGAAAAATCATCTCTTCACTCAAGCCATAAGAACCAAATTCCTTCGGTGCAAAGGATCACAAGTTCTCTATGAACAAATTAACACACCAATGGGATTTGCAAACAACTAAGTATAGAGAGAGATTGAAACAAGAACACGAGAGGGGGAAGGAAGAACTTAGCACCATAATGCGAAGAACACAAAGTACTGATTTCATCTCAAAAGCCCGAAGGACAAGGTGAGGTTAAGGCTGCACTTTGTAAGAAAACCAAATACACAAATGGTTTGCACTAACACATCTGTGGCAATGCCTCGACAGAGGGAGGTAGAAAACAACTGAAAACCTAAACATAAGTGATGAAGAGGGGAATGGGCAATCCTCTCTTATGTATGGAGTACATTTTCCACTTAACCCCTTACTCTCTCGAAGCCACCAGGTGAACCCTCTCTGTCTATTTGATCCGACAACCCCACTTCCTGCCTGGACGTGTCGTTGCCACGACGCAACCTCAAGGATTTTACCACTTGCTGCTGCAAGATCCGCCCGAGTTTTGACCTTAACCACCAAACCTCTGCAAGTAGCGCCCTCCGACGCATCCCTCACGTCCTGGGCTGTGTCCAACCAGTCCGTAACAGCGCCAGCCCATGATACACCTCCCACGTACACTTACACTTGTAGATCGATATCCCTAGGTGTCAGCCTCCGTGGATGGACCTCCGGCGCTTCAGTCCCTCTGTCCAAGCCTCACGCACGTCCTTCACCGCTTCTGGTCCATCGGCACGTCCTGTCTCTACTTGACCTTCTCCGCGCCATCGACCACCGCATCCTTGCTCTACACCTACACATCACAAGACAGAGAAATGTCACGTAGCATCCGTTGACAATCACTCATGATAAAGCTGAACCACAAGGGCACATATCAACCTTGTGTTCGCACAACCCATGTTGTGGGGTTCACACCCATGCAGTATGGTGGGAGAGAGAAAGTGGCTTACTATAGATCTATTATAATTTAGTTTTTTTTTAAAGAAAAACAGCCTCCAAGTTAATCATCCAGGCCTAGTATAATATTGATGAATTAACCAACCACCGAGTCATTACACAAAATGTTAATCCAAAATAAATATATATATATATATATATATATATAGGGATGAAAACGATTGGAAACGATACTATACTATGAAAACACAAAAGTAGTCGATACTCTAGGAATCATGTGTCCATGTAGTACATGATCATGTATGATTTTGGGCTATCTTGATGATAGCTCATAATCACTTGATTACATGGATATTAATCGCCCTCTTCGGCTAGGCTAAGTTCTACGGTTGATTTGTTGTGAGAGAAAAATATTATTTTATGGCTGAAAAAAAGTTGAACCTAATTCAAGCGAACAGAGTGATCACTAGTACACAAAACCTCAGCACAGGCGGTTCTAAACGCATTTTTACAGATGTTTATTCGAACCGTCTGTGCTAAGGGCCAGTAGAAATCGGCCATTTGTGCAGGCGGTTGCTTATGAACCGCCAGTACAAATCCAATTTATACTGGCGGTTTCTTAAGTGAACCGCCTGCACAAAACTTTTTCTAAATCGAATTTTAAAATAGCAAAAGAAAAAAATTAAATTTAGGAATGGACCCACCGGCCAGCAAGTCGTGGCATTTTTCGCGCAAAAATTGCACGCTACTCTGCCGCGGGGGTTCGAACCCGCGACCTCTCCCTCGCGCGTAACACCCCAAACCACTCCACCTAGCACTCACATGTGTCCTAATTGTATTAGGTTCGCCACATATTTTGACGCAGCTAATAAAAAATTAAATGTTTGCGGCCTTAAACGAAGTCAAATGAAAAAGTTGTCAACTACAAAGTTGCATAACTTTTCAAGATCTACAACTTTCATGTAGAGTGTTTTTTTTCCGAGGCCTTTTTCAAAAAGTCAAATTTCAAATTTCAAATTTTGACCGCAATTTAAGTGAACAAGATGATTTCAAATAAAAAAGTTTCAACTACAAAGTTCCATAACTTTTTGAGATCTACAACTTTCATGTAGACAGTTTTTCCATTTGAAGTCATTTGAAAAATTGCATTTTTAAAATTAGTAGCGATTTCTACCGACGGTTTTCTTAAGGAACAGCCTCTTCTTAAGGAACCGCCTCTAGAAATCGATTTCTACAGGCGGTTCCTTAAGAAAACCGCCTGTAGAAATGTCCCATTTGTACAGGCGGTTTTCTTAAGTAAACCGCCTGTACAAATTGATTTCTACAGGCGGTTTTAAATCTGTCCCCACCGTTTTATTTCTAGTGACGTATGTTAATTAAATCCGCCTGTAAAAATAAATACATGGTGTCAATATAGAGCTTTTTTGTACTAGTGGATTCTGTGTTCACAGGTTTTTGTAAGGTTCTATGGATGCAAAAAATCAAAATGAAAGAAGGACATTAACAAAGGGAGGATTGAATTGTACTTGTCTCATGTTATAGCTGGTCACTGGAGTTGTATCCGGTTCAAGTTGTATATATTTTGATAAGATTTCCAAGAAGTCCAAAAAATATCGAAGTCTAGAGAAAAAAAGACATGGCCAAAAAAAGAGAAGAGAACATACTAAAATAGTGTCATTACACTATCTGATGGCAGTGTTCGTTTATCCTGTGCTGTCCTTTGAGCATGTCAAGTGTGCTGTATATGTAATGTCTCCGCATAACCCAGTGGTACTGTTCAAATTATATGGTGCCAAATAGTGACCATGTCAAGTGCTAAATAGTGATTTTGTATGATTTTCTGTATCTTGATGATAGCTGAATCACTATTACTGACATACATATTAGTACAATAAATCAGAAAGAAGGATATTTTTTGAGATTACACAGTACACATACGTACGCAAATTCTACCCCTATAAGTACCTCCGAAAAACTGAGCTAGTTGATCTTGAAGTTCACGAAGTCACTACAGACGTCTGTCGATAGGGACGTCGCCTACCAGTTAAAGTATAACACAAGTAAATTTTGAAAAAAAATCTCCGAAAAAACGAGTACCAGGATTTGAATGCTGGTGGGTAACATCGTACTGAACAGTTCTACCATTAGAGCACAGGCTCATTACAAAGGGAGAGGATTGAGTTGGACTTGTCTCATGAATTTATCATGAATTTATAGAGCTGACCTCTGAATGTATTCTTCGGAAACAACATCGCTATCAATTTTTTAATCCCAATTGAATCCGCTAGCATATACCTTTTTGCAGAGCTTGCACCAAACAAAAACTAACAAACGAGATATTATTACGTCGCAGTATACGCTGAATATTATTACGCTTACGCAGCACCAGGAGCTCGAAATATTTCGGGGAAACTACAGCGTGCTCCCGGACAGGGCGCCCAGCTGGACGCTGAGCGCCACGCCGCGCCCTTGTGATATCGATGTTTCCTGCACAAGGCCACGGAGCAAGCAATGCGCGCTAGCTGCAAGCTGATGCACGGCTGTTCTCATCCCTATCGTCGAGGTATACACGCATGTATATGCATATATATTGCCCACACGAGTGTTCATTCCTTCAACATGATTTCCTTCCAAAAAAAAAAGAAAAAAAAAGAAGCTTCCAACACGTACTAGCATACGATGCCTTGTACCAGAACACTGCTGCTTCTGCCCCTCGTCGTCACTGTCATCGGCGCGAGCTTGAGCGCCACTGAATCCGCCATCGGCGGGGATGGAAGCCAGGTCATAGACGATCGTCGAACGATCAGAATGCATGCATGATTTTGCTGCCAGTCGCTACCGGCCATGCGTGCTTGTAGCATGTCGGCTATGTCTTGTGTTTTTTTTTTTTTTTCCCCTCTTCCAGGATCTGCATAGTAATTTTATCGCATCTTGTTTGATCGTGATAAGCAGGTCTACATCGTTTACCTCGGGCATCTACCGGCCAGCACGGATTCGTCAGAACCTGAAGGTTTCTCTGCTGTAGAATTTGCTCATCATAGCCTGTTGAATGAGGTCCTTGACGACGGCAGGTCGAAAACTCTCTTTTCTTTAATTGTAACTTTTGATGTGCTAAAACTCTCTTTTTACCCTTTTCTTTTCTTTATTGACGTGCTAAAACTCTGCACCGTTCGATGTTATGACGATCTCACGGTCATAATATAATAATAGATAAAAGAGATTAATTAGAAAAAAACGAAGAAAAACATTAGATTTTAGGATGATCGAATAGTCTATTACGAATAGAAAAGGCAAAAATACAATGACAGCACAATAAAAATAGAGGCAAATGGATTAGTGGGAGCCAATGTTGCCAAGAGACAACGTTGGCTTCAAAAACGAAAGAAAACATAGAAAAAATTGTCTTCATAAAAGAGCCAATGTATTTTTGTCTTTTGCAGCTCTGCTTCAGAAAGGATTCTCCGTAGTTACAAGAGAAGCTTAAATGGCTTTGCCGCCAAGCTAAGCAATGAAGAGGCACATAAACTGTCCGGTTTGTGACAATTCACATGCTCTTCTTTTCAATCTTTCTATTGTGATTGTTGATTGAGGTTTGGGACCTATATATGTCACGTAGAGAAACATCAATGCAGGATGAAGGACAGTTTAACCAAAAGATTTATATCAATTTTCAAATGATATATCAGTCAACGTTACGAATTGTAAAGCAAGCATGTATCTAGCTCTGTCTAATACTATTTTCCATGTTAATTACCTTCAGGCATGAATGGCGTTGTCTCAGTCTTCCCAAGTAGGACCCTCGATCTTTTGACCACAAGATCCTGGGACTTCTTGGGCTTCCCTCAGACGCCATTTGAAGAGCTACCACTAGAGGGACGTCATTGTCGGTATGCTTGACACCGGTATATGGCCTGACTCGCCATCCTTCTCCGACGAAGGCTTTGGCCCACCGCCTAGCAGGTGGAAGGGTACATGCCACAACTTCACTTGCAACAAGTATGAAAAACCTTTTCTTTTTAGTAGTATCTATCAAGATCAAATTAGTTATTTGAGATGTCCATTATTTGTTACTTATTTTTCTCAGCCTGACAAAATTTATCAGTAGAACGGTTCAGTTAAACCAAAAGGAAATCATGACACATACTCCCCCTTTGTCTATGGCGTGGCATGCAGTAAAATCATCGGAGCACGCGCCTACGATGGAGGATCCAGCAGCTCTAGCCTGTCACCACTGGACGATGATGGCCACGGCAGCCACACGGCATCCACCGCGGGCCGGGCGTGCGGTGGCCAACGCGAGCATGTACGGCTTGGCTGCCGGCACAGCTCGCGGCGGGGTGCCCGGCGCCAGGCTCGCCATCTACAAGGTGTGCTGCGACGAGGCCGACATCCTTGCAGGGTTCGACGACGCTATCGCTGATGGCGTGGACGTGATCTCCATCTCCATCGGGAGCTCCTTCCCATTTGATTACTTTGGAGGACGTGATTGCCATCGGCTCCTTCCACGCCATGAGGCGTGGGGTACTCACATCCGCGTCGGCTGGGAACTCGGGCCTCGATGGTGGCTTTGTTTGCACGTCGCGCCGTGGATGCTCTCTGTGGGCGGCGAGCAGCATCGACCGCCAGTTCATCGACAAGATTGTTCTTGGGAGTGGCAAGACCATAGTGGTTAGCGCTGAAATCAACATGTTCATAGAATCTACCTTGTTCTCTTGTTCAGATTTCTATTTCTTTTCAGACACTAGAACCGTATTTTCCCCTTACAACAAATCAGGTATCAGCCGACATCAGCGTTTCTTTTCAAACAACCGAATAGGGCCATACTGCTACACACTTTTTTCTTCGCTAAACTAGTTATGTACTGTATTAACCATGCATGACATTGTTCTTGTTTTGCAGGGAGCCTCCATTAACACCTTCCCAACGCTATCAAATGTCACGCTTGCATTCCCCACCAACGGGTAAGAAGATGATGCATGACAACCGAGAAGCATCTGAAAATAAATTGGAATTTGCAGACGGGTTGATATTTTTTTTTTCGAACACACAGTAGAAGAAGAGTCATACATAGACCCAAAACACACACACACACACCCAAGAAAAGAAACTTAGGAGCTAATCACCCTTAACTCTAGCAAAAGCGACCAGCATCGGGCTAAACTAACCCACTCCTTGGACAGAGAGCAGGGTAAGGCCCCTAGCCCTGCCAAGCTCCAAAGTTGTGCATCCTCCATAGCCAAGAAAAGTGCAGCTCCAACATTTGGAGCAGTATCAATCAATTCGATGGCCGCAAAACTCTTGGAAATAAACATCAACCATGCATTACTTGAATGGGACTAGCTAATGGCAAATAGTACCCACGTGTTAAGTGTTTATGCCTGGTTTCTTGCTGTAAGTGTAGGTCCTGTGATCAAGACAACCTCGACGGAGGCTCATACAAAGGCAAGATCGTCCTCTGCCAGCAGGCCGAGGAAAACGACGGCTCAGGTCCTTTCTGGGCCGGTGCAGCAGGCGCCGTCATTGTCAATGATATTCCCGATGTGGCTTTTACTCTACCGCTTCCCGGTCTGCTGGTAACTCAGGATGACTTCGACCAAATCATGGCCTATGTCAACAGCACAAGGTGAGTGAACAAATTCATGCTGAAGCTGCCTGATGATACTTTCCCATGCATATTCGTGTTCGATTGATTCTATGGTATTCCTGGTATATGCTGCAGTAATCCTGTGGGCACCATAGACCGCACTGAGACCACGGTGGATCCACAAGCTCCGGTCGCCGCCCGTTCTCTTCTCCAGGCCCCAACTTGATCACCCTGATATCTTGAAGGTGTGTGCCTGCCTGACAATGTTCGCGATCATCGTCTGCCGTCATTGCCAAATTAAAATTTAATACGGACAGAAATTAATTAATACATCGTTCAACTAATGCAGCCTGATCTGTCTGCACCGGGGATTGACATCATAGCCTCATGGTCGATGCTGTCATCGCCTACGGGCATTGCCAACGACACGAGGAAGGTTCAGTACAACATCATCTCGGCACATCCATGGCGTGCCCGCACGTGAGTGGAGCCGCTGCATACGTTAAGTCATTCCACCGTGACTGGTCGCCAGCGATGATCATGTCGGCTCTCATCACCACGGGTATGGTGCATTCCATGAAATCAAATATGAACTATAGTTGTCAATATATCCCAATATCTGGTGCCTCTCGTCCATGCATCCAGCCACCCCGATGGACACACCGGCCAACTCCAACACCACCGGCGCGCTCAAGTACGGCGCTGGGCAGCTCAACCCGGCAAAGGCGCACGACCCAGGGCTCGTGTACGACGCATCGGAGAGTGACTACGTGGCTATGCTATGCGCGCAGGGGGTACAATGCCACGCAGCTCGCACTCATCACCGGCTCCAACACCACGGCCTGCGGCAACAGCTCGACATCCAGCTCTCCTAGAGACCTCAACTACCCGACCATGGCGGCCCATGTGGAGCCAGGGAAGAACTTCACCGTGGTCTTCCCGCGGACAGTCACCAACGTTGGGGATGCAAGTTCTGTGTACCACCTCGGGATCAGAATGCCTAATGAAGAGACGTTCAATGCCCTCAGTGTTGAAGTTTCGCCTGGCGAGCTAGAGTTCAGCGACCAGAAGAAGAAGGCCCCGTTCACCGTGAGGGTGTCCGGTGCGGCGTTGGAGGAGGGCAAGGTCTACACTTTCACCATCGAGTGGTACAACGACGAACATAAGGTGAGCAGCCCAGTGGTGGTGTACGCAATGTCGGACTCCCAGTCCCAGCTAGCAAACGGTCGGTTTAGGCAGTGAGGCTATTGGAGGTGCCATACTTAACGCTTGTGCTTTGTGCAATGGTTCTAGCATTAAACTTCCATGTTTTGGCAAGGAATAATAATAAACAAACTTTTGAAATATACTTGGTCGTCGCTCAGGTTTGAACAAAGGAAACGAGCTTTTAGTAGCATCTTTTGTAGAAGAAAAGGTAAGACAGGATACCTTGTAATAATTGAAACATAACTTGCAATTGCCTGCATTGATTCCTAAGAGTTCTATCAAGTTTTTTTAGTATGTGCCACGCTTGTGTTTTGTGTAATTGTTAAAGAATTAAACTTCCTTGCATTGCACCCCATGTGTAGTGTACATATATTTCTCAACAAAATGGAAAGGCAGAACATTGTTAACAGTGCGAAGGAATAAAAAGTGATGGTGGGGAAATAGAGGAGGGTTTACCAGCATCCGTGTTCATGTGGGAACCGGCACCTGAGTTGGCAATACCATTCAGATGGAGCCGGTTGGTGGAGCTTCATGGTGTTGAATTGAAGGACTGCGCCAGAGAAACCTGATGCCATGACCCCCCGTGGGTGGTGTCCCCCGGCGCCGTCGGTGGTGCCTGGGGTGAGGGCTCAGCTCCCCCGTAGAATGAGCTACGTGGGGATGCAGCTCCCCCGTAGAACGAGTTGTACGGTAAAGGGCTATAGGCACCGAGGTTACCGCTGTGGAACGGCGGTGAACACCGGTGGAGTCAATCTCGGGTGCCCATGATAGGGCCACATCTGCACAGTACCGGCCCACGGGTAGGCAAAGGACGGGTGCACGCCAGGGGAATACCACCATGTCCGTCGTGTGGTGCGCCACCAGAAGGTGCCTGCGGACCACCGCGTCCGCCATGTCCATGACGGTGGCCATTGCGCTGGGTCAAACTGTGGGGAAAGGTGGGTAATTCATATTTCAACAAGACATGACCCCTTGGTTCCTTGATGGTTTTGGCAATTATTTCGATGTCTCTTCATTTCTTGACCGTATTTGTCATGTTAGCACAACCTGTAAGTGAGCCTAATGACTTGGTGTGGCCTTAGCTTCACAGAATTGCATAAAATGTTGTATTCAGGTTTCCGATTATATATATATATATATATATATATATATATATATATATATATATATATATATATATATATATATATATAAGAGAGAGAGAGAGAGAGAGAGAGAGAGAGAGAGAGAGAGAGAGAGGGAGGGAGAGAGGGAGACAGAGGCACCAGGAGCCCACATTTCGTGGAGTGCATGTGTATGTGCTTCCAGGCAGGGCGATGAGCGCCAAGCCCCTGCGTTGTTTCCTAACTGCAGCTACGGAGGAGGCAATGCGCGCTCCAATTTGGCGCACGATTACGTACGGCTGCTCCCATCCTAGCGTCGATGACACATATATGTACTTACTTTAAAAATAATGACTCTGATATATAGACACATCTTTTATTAGTTGATTCGTTCTATATATAGTTATACACACTTGGGAGTAGATATGCTTGCAACACGATTCCCTTCCAAAAAAAAAAAAAGCTTCCACGTAATTAAGGATACGATGCCTCGTCCCAGAACACTGCTGCTTCTGCTCCTCGTCGTCGTCACTGTCTTCACCGGGAGCCTCAGCGCCTCTGAATCCGCCATCGACGATGGAAGCCAGGTCAGACTGACCATCGATCGATCAGCATGCATGCGTGATTTTGCTGCCAGTAGCTAAGCTAGCATGCATGCTTGTAGCATAGTGATGTGTCTTGTGTTTAATTGTTCCCCAGAATCTACATATATAGAACTAGGAAATTTTATCACATATAGATGTTTGATCGTGATAAGCAGGTCTACATCGTGTACCTGGGGCATCTACCGGCCAGCACGGATGCGTCAGAACCTTCCGCTGTAGAATTTGCTCATCGCGACCTGTTGAATGCGGTCCTCGACGACGGCAGGTCCAAAACTCTCTTTTCTTTTCTTAATTTTTTATTTTTTATGAGCTAAAACTCTCCTTTCCCACAGTCCACATAGTTAGCAAACCATTTCCCTACCAAAATGGTAGGCTTCTCTTAGTGTTTTAATTATTAGTGCTAAAACTACTACCACTAGTTATAGCACATATAAATCCCATTAGAAGACAATTAACGAGGAAAATTTATCCTAAACTTTAAATAACAAAACATTAAGAGAAGCCCATCTCACTAAAAAAAAAGCTTGAAACTCTGGTTGTGTTTGTTTTTATTTGATCATCGGGCTATTATAGTTGTCACATACTCCGTATGCATGCAGTTGTATTGGATTAAATAATCGTTATATTAAAATCCATAGCCAGTCAGAGCCATCTCCGTTCGTCATCCAATGCTTCTTGAGCGCGTGGCCTTTGGAATCATGGGTTTCGGAATGAAAGTACATTCAAGTCATTTGTTAGAGTGCGCATCGGATTCGGCCCGATTCATTATACCTACGAGCTGGCGCCCCTTCGGGCTTAGGTCCACCAAAGCCCACAACATACCAAGGCTTTAGGTCTAACCATGGGCTTCCACAATCACAGGTGGTGTGCGTCGGTCACGATCACTGCTGCAATAATCATTACCAAGACGGGCAAAAATGATTAATCGAGGCGGTTTTCGCAACCACCTCGGATCAAAGGTCACGGTAAATGATATATTTACTAAGGTGGTTTGCTGCCCACCTCGGATAATTAAATAAAAAAAGAAAAAAGAAAGAAAAAACCATGGAAAGCCTATGACGAACCCATCCATGAGCCCATCGATTATCCACGGGCCGCCGCTCTGCTTGTCGGATCCGAGTTCTTCCTCGCCAATCCAGGCTCCTCCTCGCCAGATCCCGGTTCGCCTTCAGCGATGAGAAGGAGGCCGTCTTTGCTCACGCCGCCACCATGCGAGCTGCCGCCAAACCACCTCTCTGCTCGCCGGGAGAGGGACGAGAGGGGTGAGGTGGTCGAGGGTTGTGCCGCCGCCCAGATTTGGGCCGCCATAGCGCCACCAGGCCACCTGGAGGTCACTCTCCACGCAAGAAGCCGGCCGGGCCACCCCTCAGCTCGCGTTGCCATCCAGGCTGCCTATATATCCCCACGCGCGGCCGGGCCACCACCGCGATGCTACCGCCGTCGCGCCTCTCTGCTCGCGCCGCCGGGCCACATCCGTGAGAGAGAGAGAGAGGGGGGGGAGAAAGGAGAGACCTCGCCGTTGGAAGGAGCTGCCGCCGTGGTATGGATGAAGGGAGGGAGAGGGCACCATGGGGAGAGAGCCGTGGGGGGATGAGGGCATCTGGAGGATGAGAGAGCCGTGGGAAGAGGGCGCCACTAGAGAGAGGAAGAGGTACGACTGTGGAAGGAGTGAGGGGACGAAAAGGAAACCCCTAGGTCTGCGTATATATATGTGAGCTCAGAATTGGGCCTTTTGGGCTATTCGGATGAGTCTAATTTACCATGATGGTTGTAATTAGAATGCCCGCCTCGGTAAATGATTTACCGAGGTGGTTACATAGAATGTGCGCCATATTAACCGAGGCGGTTCTTTGTAATCGCCTCGGTTAATTCAATTAATCAAAGAAATTTTTTTAAACGCCTCCTAAAAGATTTTATGTAGTCGTGGATCTCTCTCTTTTTTATATAAACTGCTACTTTTCTACTCCACATGGCGAAGAGTCCAAAACTCATTAGAATTTGGAGTCTAGGAGTCTGAGACAAACGGATTGGAATGCTCCCCAAGAGCCAGCGTTGGAGTTTCCTCAAAAAAAAAAAAGAAAAAAAAGAGCCAGCTTTGGATCAAAATTGAGAGAACACACTACTTTCGCCCTAAAATATATGATATTTTTACTTTTAGATATCTTATATTTAAGTGTTAGTCTTATTTAAAAATTTTATAAAATATTATTTATTTTATGATTTATTATATCATTAGAGATACTTTAATAATAACTTACTTATTTTATTATTTGCAAAAAAAATTGAACAAGGCAAATGGTGAAACATGATTTCAAAAAGTAAAAATTTTTATCTATTTTGAGAGACAAAGGGAGTAGATGACATTGTCTTTATACAAGAGCCAATGTATTTTTTGTCTTTTGCAGCTCTACTTCCGACGACAGGATTATCCATAGTTACAAGAGAAGCTTAAATGGCTTTGCTGCAAAGCTAAGCAAAGAAGAGGCACATGAACTGTCTGGTTTGTTACAATTAACATGCTATTCTTTTCAATCATTTTCTTTGGTGTTGTGGATTGAGGTTTCTGCTGACCTATGTCACAAGGATGTACAGACATCAATGCTCGATGAAGCGATAGTTGGATGAACCCAAACATATGTATCAACTTTTAATTGATATATATCAAATCTATGAATTGTAAAGCAAATATCTCTCTTATATATACTTTTTCCTTGTTACACTTTAGGAATGAATGGCGTCGTCTCGGTGTTCCCAAGTAGGACTCTCGAGCTTTTGACCACAAAATCTTGGGACTTTTTGGGCTTCCCTCAAACACCCGTTGAAGAGCTACCACAACAGGGAGACATCATTATCGGTATGCTCGACACCGGTATATGGCCTAACTCGCCATCCTTCTCTGACGAAGGCTTTGGCCCTCCACCGAGCAGGTGGAAGGGTACATGCCACAACTTCACGTGCAACAAGTACGAAAAAGGTCTTTTCCTTTTAGTGTGTAGCTAGCTCAAGTGTAATCGTAAAAAACATTAGTGTTTAAGATATCCTTTATTTGCAGGCAAAAGATTATTAACAGAACCGTACAACTAAAGCAAAGCTAAACATAACACAAACTCACTGTTCGACGTGACATGCAGTAAAATCATTGGAGCACGTGCCTACGACTCTCACCAGACTCCACTGGATGATGACGGCCACGGCAGCCACACGGCATCCACCGCGGCCGGGCGTGTGGTGGCCAACGTCAGCTTATATGGCTTGGCCGCCGGAACAGCTCGCGGCGCCGTGCCCGGCGCCAGGCTCGCCATTTACCAGGTGTGCTGCAGTGAGGCTGACATCCTCGCCGGGTTCGATGACGCCATCGCCGACGGCGTGGACGTGATCTCCATCTCCATGGGGAGCAACTCCCCATCTGAGTACTTCAGCGACACGATAGCTATCGGCTCCTTCCACGCCATGAGGCGTGGGGTGCTCACCGCTGCGTCGGCCGGGAACTCAGCGCTGGACGGCTTCACGGTTTGTAACGTCGCGCCGTGGATGCTGTCTGTGGCGGCGAGCAGCATCGATCGCCGATTCATCGACAAGATTGTTCTTGGGGATGGCAAGATCATAGTGGTCAGCACTGAAACCAATATGTTCTTTATCTCCAAAAAAGGAAACCAATATGTTCATGGACCTCCCTCTAACACGCTACTACTTTTTTTGCTTCACTGAAATGAATATGTACTGAACCAACCAAGCATTACATCGTATTCTTGTTTTGCAGGGAGCCTCCATTAACACCTTCCCAACCCTATCAAACACCACACTTGCATTCCCCCCCAACGGGTAAGAAGAAGATCTCAATGCATGTGTCAAATGACATACTAGTATAATTTAGTTCACACCCGGCGCATTTGCCCTCTCCTGTGTCTTTCCAAATTAATCTGCAATTGAGTTCTTTTATGAAATGTTTATGCATTATGTTGGTAAGAGTTCGATGAATACCCTTTTATGCATATATTCTACCTTGGCTAGATGATCTACCACCTTTCATAAGTGTAGGGCGAACTTTGCTTAGCTATACTTGGACCGATTATTTGCAGATCAGGTTTGGGTCTATGTTCGGCGATGGTTACAGTTAACATCTATTGACTCGGTAGGAACAGCTGGATCCTTACAGGTATACTGGAGAAAATGCAGAGCGAAGTTTTAAA